>WURT03556492.1:0-21021 GCA_009936505.3 Holothuria glaberrima | reverse complement strand
ATACTAAGGGGGTCTTTTAACTTCCCTGGTATACAGTACTAAACCAGGGAGTTGTTATTTGGATAACAACTCCCTGAATATACATAGCAATAGTTACTGTAATTCGAATTGTAGCCCTTGGGCCTTGGCAGGTTGCTTCTCTTTCGAAACAGATGTGAAAGACATTGTTGGTGCTTCAGCAACTGCTACGATCGGTAAATATCCCCTATAAGCAAAAGGAAAATTTCACGAACCTGTGATGCCACTCTTCAAAAAATTATGTTCAAGTAGTATTCCCCAAATAAAGACCTCGTTGGTACCGTTGTACCCTAGTGTAGGACCTCGGATAAAGTGCTTAAATGTTAACAGGGAGATGGTACTGAGTCTCCCTGGGTGGGCTGCAATATCCCACCGTACAGCACAGACTGTACGGAAAATGTAGTGGTAATTTGTTGTAAGCATGAAGGACAGGCAATCAGGGTCGTGAGAAGTGCTTTGGGTAAGCGAGGTCAACACGCATTGCGTAATGAGTATATATATATATATATATATGACCCGGCATAGCGCTCTTCCTAAATGAATATGCAGAGCGCACGTTGCATGTGGGCGAGGCCTATCCGTTCGATAATGAGCCGGTTCAATGAGGAATTGTTGCTTCTTTTTGTCCATATTTCGTGAAATATGTGTTAATTTGCTGCAAGTTATTTGTGATTCATGTTTGGAAAGGGGAATAGACCACAATGGAATTACATTGGTGTCACTTTATGAAATTTTTTCAAACGCAATATTTCCCTTTAAAGGGCTGGCTTACCCTCGCTTTTCAACTGATTTTGTTGAAAGTTTAAAACTCCTCTTCGACAGTTTGAAGTAAGGTGTTTAATGACGCAATCATATTTGATGTATAGAAAATAATGTGAGATCACAAGGGGTCAATTTGTTGAAATGGTAGCGAAGTTGAACTTTTTCACAGCTTTGGTTAAAGTTTTTTGACATTTAGTAAATTATTAGTTTGAAGAGTGCTGAACCAAAGTTGTTCAGGTCGTCATTGTGGCGGACAAAACAAAGGTTTTCTTTCGATTTTTATTGTTTTTTCTTTTTTATTTTTATACTGACACATTTTGGGGTCCAAAGGATACCTCCTTCTTGTAATGCTTAATTTTCCTTTGTGAAAGATTTTTGCTCGATTTCCTATTAGGCAATGGATTGATTGACTTCAGGCACGAGTTGCAATCAAAATTTAGCTTATAAGCATGACTTCAAATGAACCTCTGTGTGACATTGGTCCTCGTGCTTCCGAGCTAGATTTCTGTTGGATGAAGCGAGCAATGTTAACTGGCAAAATCCGGTGGCGAATGCAAACAGAAAATGCACAAAATCTGATTAAAAAAATATTTAGAAAGAAACCTAGGAGAGATTGTAGATCTTATAGTACAGTGGTACCATCTTTAGAAGGCGGTTGAGGCAGACCTAGTACGATATCATTCGTACGTTTTCTTGCCATCAAAACACTTTTCTCCAAGCCAACTAAATGCTCTCGAAAATTATAACTTGGAAGAGATAAATTTGCTTTGTTCCACTTTTTATTACTTCAACTTAAATATTTTTAAAGATAGTGAACAAAACGAATCACTCAACATTGCAACTTGCACGAGTAACGTTAGGAAAAGCGAAGATATTCTTGAGAAATTGGGTGTTACCAGTGTTGCCACGAAAATGTTTAAACTGAGATTTTGGTATCGCCCCAGCCATGGGAAAGGTTATTACCAAGGGTAGACATTCTGACAGTTGTCGTTGTAAAGTTATTCCATGATTTATTGACTGTGCTAAAAGCTGTTTTTCATAACCTACTATTCTATTGTCTAAGTTGAGTACGTCATATTCCTGCAGTGCACGTATGTAGAAGATGTTTGTATCCATAGATAACGTCTTCGAGCTCTCAGCCTCACCTGATCTGTATATCCATAAACAAAACAAGGAAAATACAGTTCACTAGTTTTAGGCGACCAGTTCATCTTGCCCTGCAGTCCATGCTTCCGCTGGCGTAAAGTTCAGTTCAACGAAACACAAAGACTCTATCAATACATATCAAGTGGAATGACACCGTCTTTGAAAAGTCTCAAGTTGCTTTGAGTGAGTACACGATTCAAAAATTTAAATAATCTAGAAAGTTATCAGAATCACGAGAAAGAGGTTGATCCTGGCAGGGAATAAGCCGAATAAGACTGGGGGACTGGAAAAGCACTCCAGGATAATGTCTGGTATAATTATTACACGCATGTGCCTGAATCATCGGGAATGAGGTCGTGTCTCCACTAATTTGTGAAGGTTGAGGACAAGATTACCAATACTCCCACATTATTTTTTACATCCCAACATTCATTAATGCAGCCCTCACTTTTTATTGGAAATTGTGGTTACTGATTACATTTATCAATATAGTGTCTTTGAAGAAACGTGGAATTATGCATAATCGACACACATGCACGACTTCAAATGAGAGTAATTTGGGCCATTTCTAGGATTTTTTAATTTATATGCCCTTACATGTAGTCAAGTCCCCGTCTTTCACTTCTCGCCAGAAAACACCACAGAAAATAAGTGGCCTAAACAAAATGATCGTAAAACAAAACAAGAAAAGGCTGGAAGCATTATCCACGGAATCTTAAATGTTGTGACGAGTACCTGAGCTTCGGTAGTGTGGCTGCGCTTGATAAACGTTACGTGGACCTTATCCCATGCAACGCCTGCAAACACACGAAACTGCTTCTAAGAGGCGAAGACCTCAAGGGCGTTTAAGAGTTAAAAGAGCTGTTCTGTTGACCCAAAACTTATTAAGAAACATCCCCATATATATACTTAACGATTGGAAACTGCACATTGATTGACGTTATTGAGATAATTGTTCGGTGCTGATTAGCCTGTGAGGACTTGTGCAGTCAATGGTATACACAATGCATATCAAACAGCTATTACACAGTAAATTGCCTTGAGCAATATAAGCTCAGTGTAGGTTAAACTGTAGCTTCTCACGGGATCGCTTCTTGGCCGTTTGGCTTCTGTTTTTTTAGCCAGTCAAGAACCGGACCAGGCATGACAGACCCATGATGTAGAGGTCTGAAGGTCGTGAGGTTAGTCATGTTAAGAAAAAGCTTCTACTTTAGCTTTGTCTGCGAGGTTCAAGAGGTAGGATTCTTTTTGAATTGGAGAAATGGGTTCAAGTTAAAACTTCGTAGGAATAATTTGTCTAAGAAAAATTGTTCACTCTATACGTGACAAACACTCATGATAAGCAATTGCTGTAAAGAACGCATCTCCGGATGAACCAGAAAGGGTTATTACGCATTGCAGAAGTTAAAGTGAACCCCTCGAACAACTGGTGGATGGTTCCCTTTTGCTTCCGTATATTCGAGAGGGAAAATATGGTAAGCTTTTGTAATTGTCATTTAATGCAAATTTGCAAAGTTTGTCAGATAGACCTAAATACTAGGTATTACTATCGTTGACCATTGGACTGGTGAGGTCCTTGCTAATTTGAATCTTTGTCATGGCCTAGATAGCCTATGGGCTATATTACGATAACTCAAGCTGTCCGAATTGCACTTTGTTGGATCCAGGCTTAAATGAAGAAGAGACCCTACTTCAAACACTCGAACATATATGCGTATCCTAAGATGTCCAGTACACGCCTTTAAAGAGTCATCAGAGTTATAATAAAGCAAACACAAAGCAAATTCGCCAATTCTCCCTTATTTAGATGCACCCATGTGGTTTCGCACTTCCGACACTTGGAAATGAATGTGCAAACACGCTCAGATTCTGCAGAAGATCTGTAGGCGTAATGTTCCAGACGGAATTGCGTCACTTTTGTCAAATTTTTCTTCAAAAAAGGGGAACATGAAGGCCATAACCTGAGTAAAAATTGTTTGAATTTTAGATCAAGTTTCCAACAAAGAAAATTTTCATCATCTGTCCGGCACTTTAGATATCGTCAATTATTTTTTGTTTTGTTTTCTATAAAGATAATTAATGTTGCGGTTTTGCTACAATGGCTGTATCAATTGCATTCACCCTTTAAAATTACCTAAGATCTGTGTAAAAAATGATTTTGTGAGTTTTTGTTGCGCTTAACTCCACAAGGGTAAAGTCTGCCACAGCCGCTCCAAATATGCATAAATTACAAAAACCTGCCTCTAGGCTGCATCTCAAGTTGAACAACATAACTATAGGAACTTGTTTGTCTTTGTTAATCCACTAAATATTTGACAGTTCCCGATAATCGGGTCATATCTTAAGCTTTAAACGTGTTAAGCAAACTTCTTATGAGAGCACGCAAAAGTAGTTTCTTGAAATCGTACACTCAGATGAAAAGCAAATTTTACCTATCTCAAGGCGGTAATTACACTAAAACGCTTCAAGGCAATATTGCGATCAATACACGTGGCGCATTCTTCAGCAACAGAGGAAGAGACGCACTGCTGTGCCATGAAAAGCCAAGGCATACCACACGTGCATTATAAGACTTGGGGAGTAAAAATATTTAAAACAGGCTAAAAGGCATAAGCTGTAAAGGCTATTTTCCAAATAGCGATTAAAAAGGATTGTGCTACAGAGCTTTGGTACTCGTCGTTTTTGGTCACAATAAAATGATACTTACAAAAAAACACACACAAAAAGTCTCTCCCATAATCTTTCGCATCCTTCGGTGTCACCAGCGTCATGGTCACTCTTTTATAAGTCAGAAAGACGGGCTATTTTTAAGTGACTGAAAACGTCAGACGTAGCGATCTTTTGTTCAACTCAAATAAAGTCGATGAATTGTAGTTCTTCAGAAAGTGATCAACAGATTTAACTCTGTGCTATTAGCAGCAAAAGAAGGACCAATTTTTGGTATTTTTGCCAAATCTTTACTTAACGTATTGCAAATTTTCAGTGCACCAGGAATGCTAAATACGTAATATTTGTATTCACAACACCACTTATAATTAACCAATGCCTTTGATACCAATTGCTAAGTTTTTTATAATTTCAAAACGCTATAAGGCACAAAAAGGCCCTGAAATACTGTATGTGTGAAGTCTCTCAAAATAAAAAGCTGGCAGTAAATAATATGAATTGGCAACATGATCACCTTTGCGCTCATTCTATCTTGCTCAGTAGAAGCAGTACCAAAAATTCAAAGAAATTTACGGAATTTCAAACAAGGCAAAATGTACAAATAAATCTTTTACAGTTTTATTGTCAGAAACACAGTCTAAAGTTCTGCAAGTTGTCAATATTTTGATAGGTGATAAGACACCTCAAAAGAAATCAGTAAACCTGTCGTCTTCCAAAACGACGAGAAGTCCGCTTTGACAGCAGATCTAACGGCTTATTTTATGTTTTAGTGTGCTGTAAAAAGTGTTAATTTTTTATTCTGTCGTTCTTCTTTTCATCTCTTCTGAAGGAAATGCCCTTGGGACAGCTGTGAGTAGTAATTGTGGAGCACTAGGCGAGTTACGCCGCACGAGATCTTTTCATTGTTTGAGATTATATGACGGTGGAGGAAAGTGGGTCTTTTAAGGTTGACATGGCGTCAAGACCTCTTGTCTCATTTAACATTCACCTTAGTTTTAAACAGGCTATGGTTAGTAATTGTCTATATGTAAAATCTTATCAGTTTAGCACTTTTGATCCAAGAAAGATCGACTGCTTCACGTCCTTAGACACAGTTAACAAAAGAATTTGGGGGCGTAGACCTAGGACTGTCCTCCAGGACAAGCCTAGAGGTTCAATGCCACAAATCTGGTTGGGAAAAAAGAAATTATTCAAAACTGACTGTTGTAGAGTTTTTGACGGTCTTCATTAATGCAGAAATTCTGATAACTTTCGACGTGAATAATATTCAATTTAGATATTAGCTTACGAGATATGCTTTGTATCCTTTTCATTGTGTTATTTTCAGAGTTCTTTGCCAATTGTAACTGGTTCTGTTTCCACTGCCTTAAACCTCACTTCTTGAAAAGCTCATTTCCAAATGGAAACTATTGCGGTGTGTTATCGAAACACTGATGCCGTTTTTAGTTTCAAATTGATTTGACCTGCAATCAAGAGTTATTGTCAAGTACCAAATTCAGCACTCGTTAAGAAAACTTTCTATTTTGCCAGATTCATTTAGATTTGGCAGTTGGCAACCCAACTTACCTTCACGTACATTCTGCCATGCTCATGTTTTCAATGTCACAATTTTTGAAGATATAAAGTGGACGAGGATAGAGGTAAATTGCAACGATGTAGCCTAAATCCATCGATTAGTTCATGGTCTACGCCTAAGAAACTCCGAAAATATCATCAGACACAGGGTTCAAAGTGAGAACTTTTTTCATTAACCTAAAATTCTTTATCCTCGAGGGAAATTGATATTGTGTCGTCTGATGTGACAAGTACATGAACTTGTCACGTATAGTTTCAGCACTACTCATATTGCCGTCATTAGGTTATACAGCCGGCACATGCTGAGAAAAAGACATGAAAATGACAACACCCGTATCAGGTTTGCATATTTCATTACACTAACATATTTTTGTTTTAATGAAGATGCTACTAAAATCTACAAAAGAGATGATCGGTTTATATAGGGACACATTCATTAATATGTTTGTGAATTCAAACTTCATATTAGCACATGCTTATGGGCTACAGGTAGGTGGAATATTGCCCCACGATCCCTGGAAATCAACAATATTTATTGCATCCAATTGCTTTTCTGGCACAAAAGAGAAACTTATAAACTGCAATCGTTAACTGCTTTTCAGATAAACCTGTTACCGCAGAGCAACTGGTATTTCACGTGCATTGCTCTTCCTTGATAACTTTGTCAAACCAATGTTAGTTGTTAATGTGAAACCATGATTCCTATCATTTTTTCAAATCCTGTAAAGTTTAATTTTTGAGATGAATTAGTCTTCACAGATATCGATCATTGCTAGACGGTTTTCCAAAAACTGGCGTCCCCTATTCCCCCCCCCCCACACACACACCTTTAACAGTCCGAGAAATTCTCTCTTTTGGGAGAAAACCAAAGTTCTCACAAAAGGGGGGGGGACGTTTGCAACACAGGGTATAGGCTTGCTGTAAACGGTTAAGCAAGAACGAAGAGCACGCAGTGACTTAAGTTTCTCTCAAAAACCGCGTGCTAAACCACCGATTAGGACGTAGTTTATTTAGGTAGATATGGCACTTCACCTACCATACATACATTTAAACCCAATACATTAGGTTAGGCATTTCTGCAACTGTTACTTCAGGGCTGGTTCCTTAACCCCTTTTCTATAACATAACTCAGTCATTTGCCTCAGACTGACTCCTGCTATACTGGCTTTAGCTGCAGGTATCTGTTATTCCTTCAAAATACAACTGTGCAGCTTTCCAATTCCTACAACCATAGGAGCTTTGGAATATTTTCACTGAAAGCGTATCACTTTTCCCCGGTATTTGGTCGTAAAGAGGATATGTTTTGCCCAATAATTGCAGATATTCTGCCAGACTGCCAGACTGGGGGAGGATTGGGCACACAGCCCGGCCTCGAAGGTCCTTTAGCGAAGGTCTTACTATGACTGGGTCCCATATTTAGACTTTGCAACCGTAGGAAGGGAAATGAGTTTGCATTAGCATTACTCAAAAGGTACAGCTGCCCCCACAGGCCATCCTATGTTGGCAAAGATACTGCTCTTTTACTCGATTCGTTTATTTTCATGGTAACCTGTTTTGATGGCATGCTAAAAGAAAGGTTTCATGACAAAATCGTTGTGAATAATACAGTTGAGCTATGTTAATTTTTACGAGCTGGATTCCAATTAAAATTAACCGTAAAAGGAAAACGAAAACATGACACTTAAATTCGAGATATGCCCATAATTATGACATGTGCCGATTATTTCCAATCACAGCACTTGGAAATGACATGTGCCAATAGTCGTACAATGAAAGCACGAGAAGCCGATGTACCAGTGTATTTCGACATACGTCGATTTTGTCGAATTAAATTAACAGAAACAGACAGATGACTATGGCTGTCCAATGGAAGCAGGGGAAACCGGAAATGCTAATTTCACTTAACAAACGTCAATTTTTCATATCGTATGTCGAATTTTTCCAATCGAAGCATGAAAAACTGACATATGTTATTTAAATCGGATACATATCGATTTCAAGACCTATAGAAAGAAGACACACCTTTAACGTGTATAAGTCCTGTCTGGGCTACCTGCTTATGTGCTTCTGAGAAGAATTGTCCATATGTAACTTTACAGTCCGTGCTCTTTCATAGGGGTTTTAAGTTCATTTGCGTACAGATATGCAGTTGATGGCCTAAAAATTCATCTAAGCTAGCACTAAAAACAAACAATATGCTGAGCACGGAGGGTAGAGCATCGGTTTCGCAGCCAATCTTGATTTCATGAGACATTGTCTATTCATGCTCAGATCTAATGAACATTGAGAAATGAAGTTCACGAATGCGGTGCACCTGAATAATCGTAAATCATAAAATTTGTAATAACTCTTACTTCATTGAGTACATCCGCAGATAGCTAGAAGCGAACACAGTGTTAGGCTAGCTTCACGAATTTCCAGAATGCGTCAACATTGTTGGTTGCAAGGAAGAATTGCGACTACGCATACATGGCGTGCACTAATTTCATAATTTCATAACGCTGCCATGTTGGGGTCTCGGTTGACAATGCAAACGATCGTCAGTATTTCTTGCAGTTATCAACGATTGAGCCAGCTGTTGAGGTAATGTAATCTTACAGTAATTCAGCTCGAAAATACACTTATTTAAAGAAAGACCGCTAGCAAGAAGAAAGTGTAATTGCTTTGTATAAGGTATACGTTGAAAAACAGAAAAATGAAAGAATTTTCTCTTTGATAGGTTTGTACGCTTTTCGGTAAATACTTTTAATATTCAGGATGTCGTGGGTGAATTGCTTCATTCTTAAACTATGAAAATACTCCATTGATGAAATTCATCTTGGAAGGCCGAAACACTTAGTTTGAAAAACTAGGACTGTACCTTGAATGGAAATAACGTGAAATTAACACCAGATACTGTTCGCCTTCTACGTATTAATTTATCACTGTATCTTCCTGCGATGTACGCTCCATCTCCCTCGTACCAGGAGGCGACCTGGTGATTTATTCCCGTGTTCCTTAACTTTTGGCTATTGTTCGCATTGAGAAGAGCCCTTTTCTCGCTTTCCGTTCGTATTACCTTACATAACACCTGGGGAGAAATGACATGCATACGGAAACGTTGCATGTCAGTGATTGTAAGGCATCCCGTCTTCTAGAAATAAAATACTCTCGGTGGCTGATACAGAAGTTCAAGTGTGAAAAGGATTACATAGTGTTGTTTAAAGTATGTGGTGGTCTAACTACAAAGAGATAAAAAAAACATTTCCAGTTTGTAAGTTCACATATTGTTATCTTAAAAGGGAAAATGCAGTTACCCAAATCAGAGTTAGTATGCCCCATCACTCTAGTTCATGAATGGCCTATTCGGATCCCGTGACAATGTTTTTTTAGTGAATAATGAAATTCAAGGAGAATTTCTCCTTGCTTAACTTGTTGTTTGTAAAAGGTATGTTCAAAGATGCTTGTAATGCAATAATAGGAGATTTGCAAGAAGTTGCTGATTTTCCAAAGCAAATTTTGGGGCGACTGCCTATTGCCTTTAAGTAGCTCTTGAATCTCCCAAAATACATTTGGTGATACCCGGGTATTCATAATTGTTATTGGTGATTACGCATTGGTTGACACGGGCAGATCAGAAAAATGTGAAGAGAGAAGCGTAGCCTACATCACCAACATCATACTCAGCAGTAGATGACCCAAGGCAATTAAAATACATACTGCATATAGGCATGTGCCTTTTTCTGGAATATGCAAAATACTGTTAGTTTCTTAACTGGAGAAGTGGCTTGAAGTAAACGTAATTGTGATAATTTTAAGTGTCTGGGAAGAAAAAATTTGGGTTTCTCAGTTGGAGTCAAAAGTATGAAACGTAGTGCAGTGATCAATTTATTGACTTGTAGACTTTGTACCGAATCAAGTCGTTTCACGGTTGGTATAAAGATAGCAATTAAAAAAGACAACCCGTTGAAAATATCAAAGTTCCTGGATCATTTGATGCGCATGTCATATTTCAAATCGGCCGCAGAGATAATGTATCATGTCTACTAGTGGGTGCCTGTCTTATACTTTGCTTAGAAACATTAGAAAAACGAAGCTGACATAGCTTCAAATATTTGGTTTAAGGCAGATTATCGTGAAAATGTTATCAGCGTTGAGGTGCCATTTCGCTAATTAAGTTTCAGTCCAATCAGCAATAAATAATAGACAATGTTCCTTGTTTCGTTTAATGACCAATTATCTCCCTGTCGCCTGGGGAATGAGCTGTAAAAGCAACTTACAACTACGTCAGGTTAAATATTAAGGAAGAGTTTTTACGCCGCTATTGGGCTTAAGATAAGGTTTTGTGTGCACATATGACAGCTTTTGTGGACCACTATCTTCTTCTGTAGAAGAATATTCCTTGTCCTTTGTGCATGCAGAAAATTCTCCCCAGCATTATCTTCGATTGCACCCTCAAAAAGGTCTGATCAACTAGGTGCCCGACGCAAATCTAAATATTTAGCAACATCATTAGCGGCCTCGCCATAGGGGCACAGGGGGCAAGGGCCTCCAAAAAGTTTGCAAAGCATGGACTTCAATTTTAAAAAAATAACATGTTATAAGAAATGCTATATAAAAGCATTTCTACATTTGAACGACATCTCTTTCATCTCACAAATGTATTATTTATGAAGTTGTATTTATGAACTACTTCAATTTTTTCTGCATTTGTCAAGTACAGTGTGTAATTTCGTGATAATTTCAAGATTTAACCCAGCTTTACTGCGTCATTCGGCCACTGAATGTTTTCAAGGAAATGTCATGTCAATTCTTTAAAAGACATTTTCAAAATGTTTTCAAATTGCTGTAAACCCTGTCTACACTGTGCAACTAACCGAAAACAAGCGTGTTTGGGTTTGTTGTAAGTGAAGTGTTTTGGAAATGTTTTGCAAATGCTGCTCGTGTATGCAGGAATTAAGTGATCAATTGAAGAAGCAGATGGGCAAAAGTGATATGTTGCCCAAATTTTGCGAGAATGTTTTTAACTAGCGTTTCAATTATTTTAAAATGATCATCAAATAATTTATCAAAGCTGTAGTGAGACTTCTGACCAGGGAGCTTTCACTAGGTCTTTCCAGGTATTGTGGCAGCTCCCTATTCTGACTGACCTCTTTGTAGGTGTGATGAATTTCCATTCTGAGTTTCAGGTATTCCCCTTCTCCAATGTTTTTCCCAATGAAAAAAATGTTTCGAAGGTGTTGAGATCCAAAGCGGTGCTACCATTACATAGTTACATAGTTACACCACCACTTCTAGGCTTTGGGAAAGTAGCTCAGGATTGGGTATACACTCCGTCCGTTTCATGAGGACGCTAAATGGAGGTCGCGTCATCAGGAATGGGGGAGATTAGAACACTCTTGCTTCGTTACCCTCTGAGCTCTTGTCGAATTTTTCTGGTGTTCATCCACGATCGAAGAGTGCATGATCCTCTGCGAGATCAAGTGTCCTGATCCTGTAAGTGATCAATTTAAGAAGCAGATGGGCAAAGTGATGTGTTGCCCGAATTTTGCGAGAATGATTTTCACTGCCGTTTCGGTTATTTTGAAATGAACATCAAATAATTGATCAAAGCTGTAGTGAGACTTCTGACCAGGGAGCTGCCATAGATCTTTCCAGGTCTTGTGGCAACTCCCTATTCTGACTGACTTCTTTGTAGGTGTGTTGAATTGCAATTCTGAGTTTCAGGTATTCCCCTTCTCCAATGTTTTTCCCAATGAAAAAATGTTTTCGAAGGTGTTGAGATCCAAAACAGTGCTTCCATTACATAGTTACATAGTTACACCATCTCTTCTAGGCTTTGGGAAAATAGCTCAATATTGGGTATACACTCCGTCCGTTTCGTGAGGACGCTAAATGGAGGTCGCGTCATCAGGATTGGGGGAGATTAGTATACTCTTGCCTCGTTACCCTCTGAGCTCTTGTCGAATTTTTCTGGTATTCATCCACGATCGAACAGTGCATGATCCTCTGTGAGGTCAAGTTTCCTGACCATGAAATGTTAAAAATTAACCTAAGTAATGTCTATAATTGAGGCTGTATCATTTTATCCAAAACGGATCAAGCCAGTTTTTGTCTGTTTTCCCTCTTCTTACGCCTGTGGAATAACGCTTGCCTGGTATGATTGTAGTTACTTTTAAAGAAAGACCAGCGCATGACTGACTGTCTGACATAAATTCTGAAGAGCTTTCGAAAACTCTATGGGACTTCACTAAATTACAAAGTAACCATAATCTTAGTGTACGTTCTGAAGCGGATCATTGATATTGCCGAGGGGGAGGGGGGTGTCTTCCAAACCACTAAATACAGACCTGATTTTGTAACCCCAAACCAAATTGCTTAGAGCCTCCTATGAACAACATTTGCTTATAAAGTAATGGTCATTTTTAAAGAAGTCAAATAAATGGTTTAATCAGATTCGGTTCACATTTGGACAGCACGGTTTCAGAATGTATAGATCAAACTGGGGTATGAGAGGTCCCCTAAATGCAACCCTAGAGCAACGAGAGTCATTTGTACCCAAATTTAGTCAAATATTTGAAAACATTCCGGTTCGTGTCCTTACATATCTAAAGCTTCTCAGATCGTAAGTAGGGTTTCTTCTCATTTTTGTGTATATTTCATTTAATTTATTGTTTCCCCCTTCCGAGTAGCGTAGTAATGTCAAGTAAACATATCTACAGGACAAGAAGAAGGAAAATGAAGTTTAACTAAAATATCCAGAAAGCTTGTCGAGAGTGCACCCCGAAAAAATACGAAAAAAGCATGAAAACGCAAAATGCAAAACCTAAAACCCTGGTTATATACCAATAGGCAGCCATTTCTTAAATGAGGTAATTTTTTGGCGCAATGCCCTCGATCATTACAGGCTGCATGACATGTATGAAGAACCACTAAATAATCGGAAATAGCATCATTAGTGGATGAGTGAGCACTTTTAGGTAACGTGTCTATGTCTTTATGTACTGTTCGGTAATGTTCATGCATCATTTATAAGTGTCCTCAAAAGTCACTGACGACATTTTCGATTACTAGGCTACCATATTACTTTTCAAACCTTGGTCGAGAGTGATCCCTATGCTTTCTCTTCCAGGTAAAAAAAAGAGAGAAACAGTGTTATATGCACATAAAACAGAACCCTCAAACAGTTGACCTTACATCAGCCGCAACTAACGAACTTACACATTGGTGTCTCTGAGAAATGAACCTGCCTTTTTTCTCCATTTCTACCGCCATCTCCCTCTATTCGTCATCTTGCTCTGCTGGCTATTCTTCCAATTCTTCCTTCTGCTTTGGAGATTGCAGTGTTGTCTTCTTCATCTTACACTTACTTTCTCTAAAATACTTGCAGAAACTCTGAACTAACTATTTAGTTACTTCGACTTCTGACTTTTCCTGTAACATATGTGTCAATGTTTCATTTTCCTGTGACATCACATTAGTACTATGTGATCCATAAATGACAATTCGTAGTTACTTTTGTGCATTGAAATAGAGAACTCAATAAACCGAAGCTATTGAATTCACTTACTTTCAGAGAACATTTCCGAAGACAACCACTTTGCCACTCTTATAAATTGAAGAACATGCTTTACTCCCAGTTATATATTCAAAGGGAAATATTACTTCACACATTTAATTTTAGTGATTTGTTCTTTATTCTTCGTATTAAATTTGTGCTATGGGCATGTATCAAAACGTTTTTACCTTTTAAATGATAATCACTTTGCTCAAACCGGTTGTATTTTATATTTTCTTTTTTATGAAGTAACTCGAGATGGAGAGTACTTATGTTACTTTTATATCTAGCAAGGTTTCCATCAGAGGAATTCAGCCTCACAGCATTTACATCATTTACATCTCCATAAGCAACCACATGGATCGATTCAGTACCTTTGCCCATTATCAATATAAAGCGATATGCCATCTGTTTTTCTCCTCATACATATTTTTCCCTTTTTCATTTTTGTCGTGGAACACAAACGTCGACATGAGCTTCATTTACCTCTGTCAACTATTCTCGTTGATGAAAAAGCCTGTTTATAAAAGGAGAGAAAAAATAGGAAGTTAGTTTTTTGAGATTCAACTCTAACAACTGAAGATCAATGAGATCCTAACCGTTTGACCTGAAGGTACAAATTCACTCTACACGTCGCTTAAAGAATTACTGATACGTTGAGACCTTCAATCATCACGATACTATCGATGTTCTTTCTTTTAACCAAAGGCGACAATTTAGAAACTTTCCATCATGATCGCTTGACTCGATAAACCTAGCACATTAGTAATTAAGTATGTCCCCTGTATCTATCGCCGTTTTCATATGATGAGAAACGCGTCTTTTATATGTAGGACGGAAGTCGTTTTGAATCTTTTTAAACGTTGCGCCAACTATTTACACATAACAAGCATCTTAAGCATGAGTTGCTTTCTAGCTGCTTTTTATATGTCACTATATCATGCAGGAATCCAGTTTTCCGGTTTGGAGTTTCCTTTTCTGGGGGGCATCAAAGTTCAATCAATTCCATGCGAGGAAGCAATAAAGGGGACTGAAGGTCATTTTGGCAAACAACAGTGTCAGTGATTATGACTTCAGTTTCGTTTGCGTTATTAAATTATCGACCACATTTAGCTCATCAAAGTGTTTTTAGGGCAGTAAAATGGAGTTTGTATATTTTTGCTTGCATGATATCCTCGTCCAAAGCTGTTAAATTTCTGGTGCGCCTTCAACGAAACATTTAAGCTTTAAAAATATTTGAATGCATCAGAAGCGTCAAAGGTAGTGATATGTACAATTTGCTACTCTCGTGGCAGGTCAAATTTAAGTTTGCTTTAATAGGTACTCTTTGTTAAACTTGACGTTTTAAGCAAAAAAATCCTTACTTGTGGCAATTTTTCTTATAAAATAGTTATCTACTTCAATAATATAACATGTCTTTTCTAATCAATCAAGAGATCATGGCAATTACACAGTTATTTTAATGACGGTTGGCAGCTTTATACTGACTGTGTTGCTTGACTTTGCACTGGCATTGTTTTGTATATCATTATATTTAATTTCCACATTAATACATACACATTGTGGGAAACGGTAGGGGCTGATAAATAAAACCTTAATTCCACGAGTAAAACTCTCCCCTTCCCCCTTTTCTTGAAGGGTAAATATTGTTACAAAAAGAACTTTTACACATAAGGAGGACAGTTTCTTAAATTTTACACGATTCACTTCATGACTGTTTGCTTCAGGTTTGCCGTGAAGAAAGATGGGGTATTTGAATTGTCATCACATAAAGCAGCACAGAACAATAGAATATAACCAAATACTTGATGTTTCTGTCGATTTTAAGAGCCAATTGACTCCATCAAAACGATGTCCTAACCAATATTCATTCCTAGGAAACTAAGTAATACCGCCCTTTCACTGAGAGTGCTTAACTCCAAATAAACGAATAGATTCTTTGCCCTTGCTGGCGTTTCGTAAATTGACCGATAATTTGAAGTTTTTCTCTCAACCCCATGAACCAAACGTTACGCACGATCTATCAGTATTCTTTTTAAATTCGAATTTGAAGCCTTCTTGGGTTAAAGAGATGCCACCTCCAGGTTTAAAGTCGATACGAAACACATATATAACTGATGAACCATAGACCAATGTCATGTAAAAAAGTCCTTTCAAATTATACTTTTGAGGCTCGTTGAATCAACCTCAAATTCGATGCGTTCTATACGGAAGAGAACTTGACATGTACGTTCTGTCAGTCCCATCTTATGCAAGTGTTGTATTAGGTACATTATAAACCTGACTATGACAGTCAAATCCGGCCAGCTGTATTCGACACGTATATAAGCTGTACAAACAAGTAAAGAAAACACCATTGGGGGAAGCCTCCAATTAGTCTTTCATTATTTCCCAAAATATATTCAGTAAGACTTGTTAAGAAAGGCACCTGTCCAGGTAAATGGCATATCAGTAGCGTCCAAGGTTATATAAATGTTAATGCGAAATAGTTGTAACTGTGACTTAACTTTAAAGGGAAAAGGTCTGTTGAAAGAAAGAAAATGAGTTGAGTTGAGACATCACAGTAATTAAAACCTATGCAATTACACAAAGCTATTTGTCAATTCTTTTTAGAGAGAAAGGCATTTTCAGTTTAAGTAAAACCTTGAGAATGGCACGTAAATGACCATTTTGCTACAATTTGAGTTTCCATTTTTGGAACACATTTGCATGTTATATATATACATATATATATATATATATATATTTCCAAAGCTAATAAATGTCATGAAACATTTTAATTTTTACTGTTTGGTAGCAGGAACCTATATAAGTGGGAGTGATTCTTATCCTGACAATGTGCATGGCCTTCACTTAAAAAGATATGCTTGTTTTTTTTTTTTTTTTTTTTTTTTTTTGAAGGCCAATTTCTTTGGCAATCCCAAAAGGTTCAAACGCTCTTACAAAGGTTTACTTTTGGCACATTCTCTGGTCATTAAAAAAGTCTCATCACCCTCTGCTAACAGTTTCATTGCCTAATGTTAGTCTTCTACAAAGATATTATAAGCATAGATACCAAGCTCCTAAACTAACATTGTTACCGAAATTGACTCCTCATGGAGACGCTTATATCGGGGCGGAAGTGTGGATTTGATGTACGCGCTTTTCTATTCGGTGACGTGCGTATAAATAATAGGCACGCAATACAGAAAATGTCATTTTTAGAATGGCATGACTTATGTGAGCGTTGCATACGCGCAGATTCCGCAGAATAAAATTCTCTGTGTCTTTTATACGGAATACTTGACGCACACTTCTGTGTGCTCGAAAAACGAACGCTCTAGTTGCTTTCCTGTTGTGAGCGCGTAAGAAATTGAACGTGCATATAAAAGTGCGTCACTTGAAAATGCCATAGAAACTGACCAATGAATGTCCATGAACTTGCAAAACCAGTCATTGTGGGTTCATGTTCAAGTGTACATATGTGGAATGCCGCGATGAAGAAATAGCTTTTCTTATTTAAGTGGAATTTATTAAGGAGTGGTACTTCTTAAATTAACAGTATTCATAAATAGCAAGTATTAATACTTTTGTTAGACATTCATTTGCCTGTTTGTTTTTAAAACGACTGAGCAGTGATCAGCACTACCGCCCCGATATTTTGGCCTCCACAAGGAGTCACCGTGCCGTTTTAAGTTTGAAGTCTATGCTTATAATGGTTTGGTCTTCTGCCACTATAACGCCACATAGCTTTCTAGCCTTTTTTTAAACAATCATCTTCATATAGGCCTACTGATGTAATTTTAAAATCCGGATTTGATGTGTATCTGTTTTGCCACTCTACCGTGCAATAGTAATCTACTTTGATAGGCATATGTCATTATCCATTCAATGTGGCTTACATACATTTCAATATTTTCCTTTTCCACATCATTAAGTGAAAGATCCGACTATCCGAAACTTTAGTGTGCAACTGTAACTGCATATTGGGCCCTTTGTTTTTAATTTACAAACCTGGTTATGGTACAAACATCACAGAAGATCCTTTGATAAAAGGATTAAGAACATAAAAAAATACGTCTCAATGTTTCAATGTACTGAGGGTCGAGGTGACTGCTTACGAAGTTTCACCTGTATGGGACTCACATTTTGGCAAATTGATTTAAGCCTCTCATCAAAGATTCCTTGTTTCAACTTGTGAAAGAGATTGCATTTCTCAACGATAATTCCTTTAATTTCAGCACTAAAACTGCTCTCTTTATACAACTTCGAAAGCTTATGTCGAAGGGTGGAACCGGAACGCGCTACTAGCAGACTAGCACGCGGAGTTACGTCTCCAAAATAGACAACAAAGTGAAAGTTGCTAACTTTTCAGCGGAAAGACCTCTCTTTTTATTAAAGCTTGACCCTAAAAACGTTATGTTTTCCTAAAGAACCAACAAACGAATCTGACCATAATAATCTTTTCCTAAAGTTCCAACAAGCGAAGCAGAAAGCCAAACAAACTATTTGTAACATGGAGCTTTTTAGAACAGTCATACTGGCTTTCTCCCAATCCAGGTTAAAACCAGTAGGCTACTCCCAAAATTAAAGTATGCGACCCTGCGGTGGAGACACGAGACTAACCGAGGTGCCATCAGACAGGCTTGAGATAGGGCAAGTAAGAACTATCTTGAGCTTTTTTTACAAGATTGGACCCAGATGCTGCCAACCACATTAACGTGAATAAAAAGGACTACTATAAGTCTTTGGCTGGGTAAATCATTCGGGTACCTTTTAGCCTATAACGTCTTAATGTGTCAATATCCTCCACAATGAAAGCATGGAAGTAATAGTTCCATGATGAAAGGATGCACGGATAATGCTGTTGGCAACTGGCGACACGAAGATGTAATTCTAATTAATACGTAATGACGATTTAACTTGAACTGGACCGTAACGATAGCTTCATTTCTGTCGACAAACTGAGTGGCCTCGCTGAGAGTCTATGAGTCTCGCCCTCCTCCGCAGCATGACTTTGTTCGTTACTGATTGACAAGCCCAGCTTCGCACCTGGATTGAACAGATTTGTTTTTAGTTGACATTGGAATTCCAGGCATGGCCGATATTTTGACGAGATTCAAGTGTTCATTTAACACGCAGAGTGCATTAAAGAGAAACAATGCGTCAGCTAATTGAGACTGCATTGTTGAATAGGCTTACGTTTCGTTTTGCTACACCTTGCTTATGATGGACATTTCTACCAAGATGAAACTCTGCTAGACATAAAAAAAATTATGCTAGGATTACTGTATCCTTCTGTTTGTTACTCTCTCCCTTCTTCTCTGATTGTTCATAATGACAAAAATTTATACAGTTGCAACTTGGTACATATTTAAACGTATATGCCAATTAAACGAGGCAGGGTAGCTGCATTCCACACGCATAGAACTGTTTCTGAGATGATAAACTATGAGATTGTGATATGTTTATCGTGCAGAGTGCAAGGACGTACCTTGACGTAAGCAAAGAAAGTATCCTTACTTGTTGACGGTTTCATCTTAAATTGAGCAGACATCTGCTTCCATTAAATCGCTACAGGCGGATGACAAGATTTAACGCTCTGTAACCCTCATCGGGAGTAATGTTGAATAAATCTCGTGGTGCCTGTCGACTTGCGCCCGGAGTACCAACTTAGATTCATAGTGTAACAATTCGATGCTTTCTCCATGCTTCTTTGTACCTTTCAAGTTTTATATAAAAAGAACCACACCATTTTAAATAGATATATCCTGGTGTATCAAATCCGTAATGATATTTTAATCCTTTGGTATTTTCAATAATAAACTGATTATTAACAATGTAACTCCCTAGGTTACCTTTCATATGTTATGTTTGTGTTGTGAAGCTTTGCTAAAGATAGTTGACCAAAATCTGAAGAAACATCAAGATTTGGCCTCCCTAAAAGCAACCGGCTTTTACTTTCTTGGACTTGCAACTAGATATGCAGATTAGATGGAGAAGTGACCTCTATGACTCAATTGATTGAAAGAAATATCTGTCACGGATGATATACCCCACTTCGGCAATAGAATGGTGGGGTTTACAAATCATCATTTTAGCTATGTCTTAACAACATGGATAGGTTTAAATGTTTCAAAGTAAGGTGGTGGGTTGTAGCGACTGTTTATGCCCTTTTATGTAAACTGTAAAGTTTCAAGTGATACTTGCACAGCTTCAGAAACTCTTTTTAAAGTCACCATTAGGCTCCTTAGTCCTTAGCTCCATTTGTTTGCCGAAAATTACCTGAAAATGTTCTTCTCCGTTTGAAATTGTATCAGAGAGTTTGTAAGAGTACTTTCAAATGTACTAGCTGCTTTTTCAAAATAAAATTACAAACACACCTGTCAATTTGTATTTACCGTGCGCAGCTAACTTTTTACTCCGATGACATTTTCCATAGTCTCCCAAAATAACAATATAACATTGCTTCAAAAAGTGTGATGGACAGCAATGTAAACTTGCAATTTTTCTTAAGCAATATGTACACAATATTTGTCATGAATTAGATTCTGTGTAGGAAACTAGAAATGATCAATCAGCAACCCAAAGCAATGAAAGTGTAACACTGCAATATCAATCTAGGTACAAACTAGTATGCTAGAAACAATCAACAGTAAGCGGAAATAAATCGGGTGAGCAAAATCATAACAAAATTCTGCCAAAACATTTGCTCAATTTAAAACATGATTCGTGAAAGCTATATGCAAACACAATTTACAAAAGAGAAACCTGCGTGATAGTCCTTCTAGTGCAATGCGTTTGAAGAGTCCTAAGGATATAACATATAGGGCAACGTTACCAAAGCGTTAACATAGCGGCATCCAAATAGCAATTAATGTAATAGCAGTGAAGCACCGATTACTTGTATGAACGGGAAGCAATTACTGTCTTCCCAGCTGCCAAGCCATGCCATATGAAGGAAGCAAATGTAAATAGACCTTTGTTATTCATCTTATATTACATTGCTTATTGTTTTACCGACTGAGAGTCCTGTACGCTACTTCCTTACTTATTGCTAACATAATACATCCGAGTTTTTATGAACTTGACACTTAATACGCCTAACCTATTTCCTTATTCATAAATAGGTCTTTGTATGATTGTATGTAATAAATTATTGTTATTGTTACTATTATTGTTATTGTTATTGTTGTTGTCGTTGTCGTTGTCGTTGTCGTTGTCGTTGTCGTTCTCGTTGTCGTTGTCGTTGTCTTTGTCGTTATTATTATTATTATTATTATTATTATTATTATTATTATTATTATTATTATTATTATTATTATTATTATTATTAT
>WURT03556159.1:0-21026 GCA_009936505.3 Holothuria glaberrima | reverse complement strand
GGGTAAATGTTTGGGATCTCATATTCAGCATGCAGATTGGTCATATTGAGTAGATGATCCCTTTTGTTTTTGGTGGAAGTCAAAGGTCATGTGGGGTCACAGAGGTCAAAAGGTTCAAATCTTGTAAGCAAAATATCTCAAGAAGGATAACTAGTGATGGATCTTGCTCTTAACATTTAGATTGACCATATTGAGTAGTGATCCCTATTGTTTTGAGTGACGGTCAAAGGTCATTTTGAGTCACCAGTGGTCAAAAGATTAAAACCTTGTAAACATGACACCTCAAGAACGGCAAGGAATCACTAAGCCTTTTGGCTTTCAGGTTTTTAATATGGAAATACTTGTGAGAAAAATTAGAGGAGGTCTGTAAGATTTAGCATATTTTTTGAAAAAAAACTTGAGGGACTGCCTTCTCCCTTTAGGCAAGCAAAATGAAAAAAAAAAAGAAACTTTTTAAAAAAGTAGAAATTTTCGGTGATATATTCAATTCAAATTTAGCACTAGATGTAGCACCATTTTGCATCTAGCCCACCTTACGTGAGCAAAAATTTTCCAAAGGGGAGGGGAAACCCCTCCCCTTAGACCCGTCCCCCAGGAAAGCGATTCGCAAAAGGTGAAAAGTCCCCCCCACTTTTGGAGATGGATCCATGCCCTTGAGTGAATCTCTGCTTCTTACTACTCTGTGGGAAATGCAAAAGTGGACAAAATTGTTATTGAACACTCTTATTTTCACCCCTTGAGAATAAATTTTGCCACGTGAGATTTTTTACCCTTAACCGAGTATGCGTGGTCCAGCAATAAATTTTACAACATGTGGTCTCACTGTGCAATGGATTTCATCATTGCTCGTAGTATCCCCTATGTCTCCCTATCTCTCCCCCCCCCCCCTTGACCACATGCAGACCCATAGCCAGATGAGGTACTTTTGGGGAAGAAGAAATGGCTTAGGGGGCAAACATTCAGAAGAATGGGATGTGAAAAAGCATGTTAGGCTAAGCAGTAAAAATTTGAAACTTTTAAGGGGATTTCAACCCTTTCCCCAATTCTCAAGGCCTTTACCCATGAATTTGACTTTGGAAGTCTTTAGTTGTTACGGATGACAAACTTTCAATCTACATCACTGACACTGCCAGTTTATAAGTTTACCTGCAGGTGACTTGTGCCTTTTTCCTTTTTACTGGCCTTTTTTTTTACGGTTACTTACTGCCTGTCTCTGAAGCCGTCCCTTGTAATTCTGGCCATCTCAATGATGGCGAGATGTATCGCTTGCTAAAGGCCTGCCTAGCCCCTTTCTTGGCTACAAGCTTGCCCACATGTTGAACTGTTCATAAGGGCCAGGGGAAGCAATAACTGCCAGTATTAAAATGTTGGCAGCAAAATCTGTAAATGTCAGCAAACAACTAAAGGATAATTGACTAGGCTACATTGGGCTAGGCTAAAAAAGTCCACTTCTTAAGTTAAATAAAGCTCATATTGGTCCTAAACTAGGTAGTATTGCCCACACTGTACAACAAAAGATTTGGCAACACCAACTGCAGCTTCTAGTTCTTATGACACTTTTGCTCAGTCATAACATGGTAGTGCTGGGTCTCAATTCTAACAAATATTAAAGAATCAAGGTGCCCCAATATGATAACTTCGTTTGCTAATATTAGTCCTGTGAAATGCGGTGTAATGTGACCAGGCCAGGTAACGTTATGCATTAGTAACGTCAGAGTTCGAGGGCTAGGCATATAAACAGTAACAGTAAGCAAACTTGCACGTCGGAGATTCATTTACGGTAGACTTAGCCGAAGTTAAACATTAGCAAGGTCACATATCGTACTTTTGCTGCCTGTAATTCAAAAATAAATACTAACATCGTCAGTCGTATTCTCAAATTCACTTTTAATTTCTCCTTCATTGTCGAAAAAGCCGTCTTCCAGCATTTCCAACACTATGTCTAAGTCTATAGATTCGTTTGGTGCTTGTGCAGCCATAGTGAATTTCGCGGAACTGATTGTGCACTCTGAGTACCACGTGACCACGAAAAACGGACTGCCTCAACATAGAACTTCGATCTATTATCACAGCATAACAGGTTGCCAGACCATCCGCTCTATAGACTATGGGCAAACCTAAAAGCAGTATACATACATACCTACAATCCAAACCTACAATAAAGCTGTTCATTGACTCTATGATTGGAGCTTAACTGCTCACCCCACAGAATATTGTTAAAACTGTTATGACCATAACAAAAATTGACTTGAAATCATTCAAATTCTTTCAAAAATAATTTATCACATACCAGCATACCAGGCCTGTGGCATACACAGGTTTTACGGCAAACTTTATGCGGTATACATACCAAAATAGCCTACAACATCAACTTTTCCTTCTGCCATTATGGATATAAGTTTGTCCAAACTTAAGATGTTCATGACCTCTAGGATTAGAGCTTAACTGCTCATCCCACAGAATATTGATAAAACTGTTATGACCATAACAAAAAATGAATTGAAATCATTCAAATTCTTTCAAAAATAATTTTCCATCTGCAACCATTAATGGAAGTTTTGAATCAAAAATGGAAGGGATTTCAGCTCCAAAGTACATGGTTTGATTGCACATGTAATCTACAGCTTCCTGCATAAATCTTGTACTGCAGAGAGTACCACTTCAAAATACATCGTTTTACAGAACCAAACATAACCAAATTTGTCAAAAATCACAAAAAAATTCTCCTGGCATGTTCAAAAGACTCGCAAACAATTATCTATAATATATTGACAACTTTCAATTGAACGGTTTTTCCCACGAGGCACATTTCTTTAGAGGGGGTTTGCAGTTTGGCCATTGCCTAACATGTAAAATGCGTGGATAGGCCTACTAAGATGCTAAACCAACACAGTACAGACCGACGTCTAAAATAATAAATAAACATACCGCGTAGGAGTTTGCCCTGAAATCTTTGTTCCAATACTGTTTTGAACATTCATATGCAATAACCGGGGTGAGACTTATTACCGGAATGATTTTAATAGTTTAATTATGATTTCATTTTTCTCTTTTTGCGGATTTTGATAAAGTACAGACCTCTATACCAGCCATGGGTTCTTTCAATGAGCCATTTACTCATGACAAAGCTTGATTTTCTTTCCTGCTGGTATCAAATTACATTAAACTTGCTCAAATTATAAGAAAAATGTTTATTTGAATGCTGCAGACAAGAGAAAACAGTTAAATAATGTTTTGTTTAATATGTCGATGAGGTCTTCGTTTTATAGATTTCCCTATATTGCAAATCTCTAAAAGGAAGACCGGAAAATGAAGATTCGTGCAGAAAAGAAATTATTTTTGTAAATACTGTCACTGCCACAACCATGTGAGATCCTTCGATTATGTGGTCTTTGGTCTACGGCCTTCATTTTAGAGGTCTTCATTTTAGAGGTCTTGTTTCTTCGGTCTTCGTTTTAGAGACACCCATATTTTTGAAGTCTTTTGCCATACCTGTACTGTTACGAGAAGCTGATTGCCTCATGAATTCAAGTCCATGAAAAATGAACCCAGGTGAGAGAGCACCACTCTCAATCCTCTTTCCATTGGTATGTGGGGGGGGGATTCATCGGCTACCACCAGACAAAAACATCGTGCCCCACCATCCCCCACACCTGTTATAACATCTAGGTACTGATAAAAAAGCCCTTTACACTGAGTTTCAGTTCAACATTGGAAGAAATGCACTGTGGAACATCACATGAACAGTGCAGTGTATGGTAGACTCGTACTCCATGGAACACGTTGGGCTACTGGCATGATTTGTGGCCATGTGAGGGAGTTTTAAAAATGCTGCGGAGATCTCATATAATGCTAAGGACAGCTGCTGTTTCCACAGCATTTTTTTTACAAAAATTGCCGTGCAGACATCTAGGGGAATTTTTCGGCCTGTAAATATACAGTGTAGTAACGATTGATTTTTACGTACGGTACTGTAGTTACGCACTACATCCGAGAACTTTCTACTTCGCTACTGCATATGTGACACAGTATGCATGTGTTTACATATTACTGTGGGTGAGAATGGACTGATGAGGTAGGTGGAAGCGTACCGGAATAAGATGAATTGAGTGATAGCATCATTGCGTATTTGTGCACTGTAGGCACTATGTACCCCTCATGAGAATATATCAAATGCACATGACCTCTGCCATTTCAGGGCAAGTGAAAATTTATCAGGGCAAGTGAATCCTGGATGCTACTTGCCCGACTGGGCAAGTTGTTTTTAAAGTTTATGTTCAGCCCTGCTAAGAATGTGGATATGTAATGGTCAGTGATGAAATCTATCATTTTTGGTAGAAAGCAAAGGTATTCTGAGGCCATCCGAGATGACAATTAGGAAAACCTTGAAAATTGCATGTAAACATGTTATCTCAAGATAGGAATGATGGATAGTTTCACACTGGACATATAGATTTGTCATATTGAGAAAAGGAACCCTATTGCTTTTAGGGAAGGTCAAAGGTCATTTGAGGTTACCAGGAGTAACAAAACATGGGAGCATGATATTTCAAGATGGGAATGATTGACCCTGATAATACTTAATTTATAAAAAAATTTCATGTACTGAGCCTGTTAAGTTGACACATAAGCTGAATTAGTAGATGTATATGAGTAACACTCTTTAATCCTTTTTGTCACTTAATAGGTACTACTGTAAGTCCCTTTGGTTAAAATTAGTGTCAAAAAAGCCTGGCTGATATACTGACCCAATAGCATATTTTTCCCAAAAAATACCTTTTTCTTCGTTGTAGGTGCAGCTGAGTGACATGGGACCTAGTGAGTTTGTCATCCGAGTGCAGCCAACCTTTGAATCCCTCTCTACAGTAGAATCAGTAGCAATTGCACTGTCAGAACTAGAGAAGGAACCACAAATTAGGGAGGTGAGGACTAAAGGTGCTAAAGGTCATTCTGTCATGCAGATGATATAGTGGACCTATAGTCTGTTTTTTCCTACAGAGGGAGGGACACAATGTGCAGACAGTTTATGCTTGACCATGTGCTTAATAAGAAGATTAAAATTGTGGAAAGAATACAGTAGGAAATATATATATATACATATATATAAAACTGTAATAGATAACACGTAATATATGCAATTACTTCACTGTTGCCCAAATAAGGACACGTCTTCATTAACACATATGGCTGAGAGGCCATTCATTTATGTACATGTATAACTTATTACTTATAGCCAAAATATATGCTTATATGTATTTAATTATTTCTCTTCACCTTAACGTTATCAAGATATACAAATTCCCTCCTAATGGTAAATTGTGCAGTAGCTATTCTTTTCAGCCCGTTGAGAATGGAGCCACACATGACAGACCGATGATGTATAGGTATGAAGTTCAAGAGGTCTTGTGTCCTTTCGGAAGGTAGATCCTTTGGGGAACAGAACTCCTTCTGGAGTAACGTTTGATTTCGCCCTTTGCTCTTTGCCAGAGAGTCAATAGAATTTAGAAAAAGTAGAATATGGCTTTAGCCTAAAGACAGGGTCACAGGGTTGAGAAAAAGTAAAGCGGTAGTGAAGCACTGGTTTAAGCAACCATTTAATTTGCATATTACCTAACTACAAGCACACATCATGTTTCGTTAGTGTACATCGATCAGTGATGTCCAACCTTTTTCTGCTCATTGCGGCCACTTACACCAAATGGTGTGTTGAGCAAATGCACTCCGCCCATGTCCTCAAAATATGAATGAAAATAAAAGAATGCCATATGTCTATAAAATGAGTGATAAGAAAAGGAAACACCATGGTAAGATGAAAGGCATGATTAAATAGCCTATAGTCTTTTTATGTGTGGATACAGGGAATTAAAAACCCCTGGGGTTACATTATATTGTGACAAAGCTCCAACATACAATCGTATAGAGGTGGTGGCGGGATAGGGTGTGAGGGTCCTCTTTAGGATGAAACCCCAATGAAATGCTGTTCAACACAAATTCCTGGCATTTGACAACCAAACTTAGCACGCAAGCAGCAAACATTTTGGATAAAATCATGTTGTATAATGCAGTGTGACCCCCTGCAATTCCGGAATAGGGAACCTAGCAATGATCACTCATTCTGTCAAATGGCCAAGACACAAGGTCTTTTTACACACATTTAGAGATAATATTACCACATGAAAAAAGTTTGACACGTATGCAGCTAGGGTACCCATAAAACTGCACAGTGTTGAGCCGTGTGGTGTTTCGGGAATATCCTCCTTATTTCAAAACGATTCCATATGCAACAGAACTTTATATCTTCCTTAGTTAAGATATTTGTAAGCTTCAAAGCCTACAGTAAATGCTTTAAGCTCAAGTGATCCAGTGATTGTCCCGAAAAGTTTCTGATGGGATATATTGTTTAGTATGAACATAATATATTATATGTTCAAGGCCTACCACCTGGTCTCTGTATTAAGACCATCTGTAGGATCTATAATCTGTTTTATGGGCTTGTTATACTTTTTATTTAAGTATCATAACTTGTGTCTTGACTTGACTTGTGACTCTACTTGATTTGAAAGAAAATGACTTGCAACTTGGAGAAAAATGACTTGGGACTTGACTTGAGAAAAAATGACTTGGTTACATCTCTGATAATGTTCCTGTGTGAGAGTTTTGGTTTCGATTATAAGAGGAACCTATGCAACTGTGTTGGCGTGTATATGTATGTATGTATGTAGTTGAGAACCAACTCATCTGGGGACATTTTTATAGAAGTTACTACCAATGTGAGGACAGGAAGACCAATGTGAGGACTCAATTTGGGTCCTCACATTGTAAATGCTTCAAACGTTATTCAACTTCACTATAGCCCACCACAGGAGGTATGCTGAATGTGCTCAATGTGATATGAAATTTACTAAGGGTGTAGTGAGTTCAAGTGTGCTCAAGTTGATATAAAAATATATAATTTTGTCCTCATATTGCCATACACTGTCCTCACATTGATATCATAATCATGAAAGTCCATACACGAGTATTGATGGTTTATATATGTGTCACATGAGTTGAAACTTCAATATGTATGTATTTATGTATGTATGTATGTATGTATGTATGTATGTATGTATGTATGTGTGTAAGGGTGTATGTATGTATGTGTGTTTGTGACACTGCTCGTTACCAGGATATCTCCAGAAGGGAAAGTCTGACAGTTCTCAAACTTGGTACATATATGCCCCATATTGAGAGGAAGAACCCTATTATTTTTGGTGGGGGTCAAAGGTCATCTGGGGTCACCAGGGGTCAAACTACGAAAACCTTGTTAACACGATAACCCAAATTAGGAAGCTTGGATTGATTTCATACTATGTAGATGCCCCATATTGAGAGGAAGAACCCTATTGTTTTTGGTGGGGGTCAAAGGTCATCTGGGGTCACAGGGGTCAAACTCCAAAAACCTTGTTAACACAATATCCCAAGTTAGGAAGCTTGGATTGATTTCATACTTAGCATGTAGATGCGTTATGGTGAGAGGGGGAACCCTATTGCTTTTGGTGGGGGTCAAAGGTCATCTGGGTCACCGGGGGTCAAACTGCGAAAACGTTAACACGGTATCTCAAGTTGGGAAGCTTGGATTGAGTTCATACTTAGAATGTAGATGCATTATGGTGAGAGGAAGAACCCTATTCTTGGTGGGGGTCAAAGGTCATCTGGGGTCACCAGGGGTCAAACTGCAAAAACCTTGTTAACACCATATCTCAAGGTAGGAAGCTTGGATTGATTTCACACTTAGTATGTAGATGCGTTATGGTGAGTTAGATGAGGTTTAACTGCCCAGTTTTCAACCAATTGGTTCAAGTTGAGCCGGCCACGGCCTTTTTTCCATTTGTGGCTAACTGGCTTGTTTTTCCTTACTCCATTGCTTATGCGGAGCATCACGCACAACGGCAGAAGGTTCCATTTTTAAAGTCTTTGGTATGACGCGACCTGGGAATCAAACCCGGGCCTCCCGCGTGAGAGGCGGATGCTCTACCACTAGACCAAACACCCGGTCACGCGTTATGGTGAGAGGAAGAACCCTATTGTTATTAGCGGGGGTCAAAGGTTGTCTGGGGTCACCATGGGTCAAGTCTGAAAACCTTTTTAACACAATATCTCAAGGTACAAAGCTTGGATTGATTTCATACTTAGTATGTAGATGCTTTATGGTGAGAGGAAGAACGCTGTTGTTTATTTTGTGGGGGTCAAAGGTCATCTTGGGTCACTGGGGGTCAAACTCCAAGTGTTAACATGATATCTCAAGTTACAAAGCTTGGATTGATTTCATACTCAGTATGTAGATGTGGTATGGTGAGAGGAAGAACCCTATTGTTTTTGGCACCGGTCAAAGGTCATCTAGGCTCACCAGGGGTCAAAGCCCAAAAACCTTGTTAACATGATACCTCGAAGTAGGAAGCTTGGAATCATTTCGTACTTAATATGTAGATGTTATATGTTAAAAGGAATAACCCTAAAAAAGGAAAATTTTCCAAGAGTTCCCAAGATCTTAATCTGATTTCACCACAGGTCAAAAAGCAAAATTTTCCAAGAATTCCCAAGACCTTCATCTCGGGTCACCATGGGTCAAAAAGCAAAAATTTTCAAGAATTTACGCGATCATCATCTGAGGTCTGCAGAGGTAAAAAGGAAAAATTTCCCAAGAATTCCCAACATCAGATATGAACACAAAACTGTATTTTTCCAACACCCTAAGATAGCATTGTACCAGTGAGTGAAAGAAATGGGATAACAATCATAACATAGCATTATTGCGGATAAATCATATACAGTATGCATCATCGAAACAATGCATTTTTGCATTCTGGTTATACCTACAGATAATGTTGACTGCACTTCGTGGGCTCTGCCAGCTCCAGCTGGACCGTGGAGCTGTTGAGCATCATTGTAGGGAATTCCACAAGAATAAATCACAGCACAACAGAGAGGATGTGGGAGACAGATGACATTAGATGTTAGCAGAAATTCTCAAGTTAGTACATGATAATTTAAAAGATCTTGTTTAATTAGATATATGATGCAGAAACATTTGAAGGCTTTAAACAAAACCCCTCCATGTCCAAAAGTTGTATTTTGAGAAATACAAGTGAAAACTGAAAATACTCAGGCATATAAACACTTTGCTGACTAATGTCTTTGCTTCTGTGCCCTCTTACCTACTTTTAATGATAGCAGAAACATATGCAGTCTTGATGGCTAAAGTCTTCATGTGTGTGTGCTTAGTTATGAACATGATAGCTGAAGATGTGAGGAATGGAACTTTCCTACAAGACTTAAAGATTTGCCATATTGAGAGGAAGCGCCTGTTGTTTTTGATTCCTTGCAGTAGGCAGAAGAATGTATGTGATGGTGAAGCTGTGTGCATATGTGTGTCCATGTGTATGTGACACTTTGCTTCTAAATACAGAGAGGGCAAAGGAAGGGGGAGGGCTGGCATCTACAGCCCCTCCAGTGAAATTTGTAGGGGGCAGAAGTATGCTTCAGCCCCCCCCCCCACTTTCCAACGACAAAAACCCAAAATTTGTCTTTTCTGTTGAAAATGTCAAATATTTGCAGTAATCTACCGTAAAATTTGTCCAAAATGATGCACCAAATTGCATCTAAGGTCCCTCAAAAGTCCAAAAATTTCCCAAGAAATGTCAAACATTAGCAGTAATTTACCTTAAAATTAGTTAAAAATGATGTGCACAGACCACCAAATTGCATCTAAGGTCCCTCAAAAATCTAAAACTTTCCCAAGAAATGGCAAACATTAGCAGTAATTTACCTTAAAATTAGTCCAAAATAATGCACCAAATTGCATTTAAGGTCCCTCAAAAATCCAAGAATTTTCCAAAGGGGAGGGGGACACCCCTACCCCAGGACAGCAATCCAAAACAAGGTTCAGCCCCCCAGTCTCAAACAGCTACCTATGCCTATGAAATTCAGTATCTCAAGAAGAGTAAACTCAAGGGGTCTTATACTTCGCATGTGGATACCCCTTACTGAGTAGATGATCCCTACTGCAGACATGTGAGACGTGCGCTATTTAGCGGAAGTCTGCTATTTTAACTGAGGTAATCCGCTAGTTTTCTCAGTTTCCGTTTTTTCCCCGCGCCTAGTCATTAGAGGTTGAAAAGCAAACTTTCCCAAGAAGTCCCAAGAAAATCCCAACATTTTCTATGGCAAGGAATTACTAAGCCTTTGGGCTTTCTGGTCTTGTGAGTTATTTTAGCCACCTGATTTGCTATCCTAATGTGTATTAGGTATGGTCTGAGTGATCTAGCCTATACTGATGTATAATGTTTCACAAAACTTTGAATGCAGCCACATCGTTGCAATGTTTGCATACTGCATTTAGGAGACTTTTCCTACAACCAGCCGTAAAAGCATTTTGTTTTCATGGGGAGGGATGCATAGTCGGGATGGTTGCTTTATGTGATGAAGAGGCCTGTGAAGTCGAAATTTAATGAGCCTTACTGTTAGGCTATGTAGGCTATAGGTACAGTTGGCCAAGGACCTAACCTAGATGATAGAAAGTAAGTGTAAACAAGAACAAATGGCTAGGACTTACCTAGGTTTATTTATAACAGAAACCGTAAGGTATTTGGTCCGTTGGGTGGGTCCCACGGGTGGTGGAGAAAACTGAAAAGTATTAAAGTTTAATGTGGTTTTGAGGCTGTTAGTTTGAGAGAATGCCAAGAGCTTTTAGGGGCTTGGCCCTCATTGATTTTGATGTACCATACCACGGCATTGCTCCAGGACCCCATGAATGCAGTGCCTCACGTGTGCTGAGTGAGTTTGTCCTCAAAATTTTCTCTATTTTTATGAGTTGCCGCTCACATGCCTGCTACTGTTTTGGTAAAGGTCAAATGTGATTTGGGGTCACCAGAGACCAAATGGTCCATACCTTAGAAGTTTCTCATAGACACTGTCTCAAGATGGGTAACTTCAAAGAATCTTAAACTTGGCATATTGATGGCCCATATTTGCAATGATGATCCCTATTGCTCTTAGTATAGGTAAAAGGTCATTTGGGGCCACCATAGGTCAAAACATTAAGACCTCATAAACAGAATATCTCAAGCAGGGCCACTTAGATGAATCTCAAACTTGGCATGTAGATGGCCCATATTAATTGAATGATTCCTCTTATCTTTGGTCTTGGCCAAAGGTTATTTGGGGTCATTGGAGTTTAAAAGGTCAAAACCTTGCAAACTCTATATCTCAGTTCGGGAAAGGAATCTCATACTTAAAGTGAATGTGGTTCACATTAATGAGATGATCCTTACTGTTTTTTGTGGTGGTCCAAGGTCAGTAGAGGTCAAGGTTAAAATCTTTAAACATTTCAAACTGGGGAACTCTGATAAATCTCTTACTTAGTGGCCCATACCAAGTATTAATGATCCTTATCATTTTTGATGGAGGTCAATGGTCATTTGGGGTCACCTCATTCCAAAAGGTTAAAACTTTGTAAACATATCTCAAACAGGTAAACTTTGATGAATCCCATACTTGATATGTGAATGGCCCATATTAAGTTAATGAACCTTCCTATTTTTGGTGAAGGTCAAAGGTCACTGGGTGTCACCAGAGGTCAAAGGTCAAAGCTTGTATGTAAACATGACATCTCAAGCAAGGAAACTTTGATTAGTCTCATACTTGACACATGAAGACACATGAATGGCCTATATTGATTAAGTGATCCCTCTTATTTTTGGTATAGGTCAAAGGTCATTCAGGGTCACCAGAGTCAGAAGGTTGAAACATTGTGTACACTGTAAACACTACATCTCAAACAGGAAAACTTGCCAATTCTAATACTTAACATGTGAATGACGCATTGTAAGTAAAGGTCAAAGGTTATTTGAGGTCATTGGAGGCAGAGGTCAAAAGGCCATTATTATGGTATATATATGTTTGATCTATGCCCATGGAAGCTAGATATTTTGTGCCAAATTGTCAAGAGTGGTTTATGAAACATTGTAATTTTGAAAACACAGTAATTAACTTTAGGGGCAAGGATTCACTAAGCCTTTTGCATTTCTGGTTGTTGGAAGTCAAAGGTCAGTTGAGGTTACCAGAGGTCAAACACTGAAAACCTCTTAAGTACAGTAGCTCAGTTGCTTGCAAACACACTATCTAAAGATGGATAACATTAAGGGATGTAATACTTAGCATTTGAATGCCCCATATTTCTACAAGAACTATCTGTTTTGGTCAAGATCAGAGATCATATGGGTACATGAGATGTCAAATGGTGAAAATATTCTATGCTCAAATGGTGAAACATTCTAAGCCTATTGAGCATAAAAACTAGTTTAAAGAAAAACCAGTTGACTCTTGTTCAAATGTTCACTATTGGAACTATTTGGGAAGAGTGTATCATGCTCCTGACCTAATTTTACGGTGAGTTAATAGCAGAGTATATGGATTTGGATTTCATCCAAAAGATCAGAAAGACAGATCATTAAAATAATTTCTCTAAGCTTTGACAAGATTTTTAGAGAGTTGCTATTTATTGTGCAAACAAGCTTTGCCAATAAGATAATTAAGTACTCTGTCAATCCATTTAGGATTTTACCCATATGCCAAGAGAGGATTTATTCAGGTAAGAAGGCAGGCAGAGCTGAAAAAAGAAATGCATTAGCAATTTCACCAAAGTAACATTTTGACTTTCATGTTAATATTGCAGAGGCTCACAGAGAATCACTGGGGGCCCATGTAATCTAGCTATGTATAAAATAAATAATTGACTAGCTCTTCGCTTCCCTAAGGCTTATGAAGAAAGTTCTTGCTTTGTTTGTGCACCATTGCTTTATCAAGGGTGGTATCAGTTCTCCTGGCCAGAATGGGGTGTATTACAGAAGTATGAGGTATGGAAGGTCTGAAGGGTGAAATGTTTCTCAGTGTCCCATGTTGGTACTTAGCTCCTAGAGGGGCAGAACCCTTTAGGGCTAACATTTCATTTTGCCCTCTGGCATCCTGTTGAAAGGACTTGAACAAAAGAGGCCACCCCCATCAACACTGCAGACATGTCCTGCTTCATCCTTCCTCTTTTAAGCATATTAGTACGTGTTGAAAAAGCTTCCTCCCAACTTGACAACTTGACATCAAGTGGATGCTAAACAACTGAATAAAGGTTCATATGTTGGTAAGGAAAAACCTTATTGCTGCATCCTTCATGTTTGAGGTGCACAAATTTTGCATTGTTCATATATTTTTTGGTGCAACGACCAATCGTCAACAGACTTGGTTCATAGTTGCAACATGGGTCTTCTGTATGTTCAAAAGGTCAAAGGTTACATACAATCCTTCTGTATTGTATTATAATTAAACAGTGCTTCTCAATACACACTATAAAGTCCACACTTTTTACATTGTCCATATCTCATCTGTCCAATGACCAGTTGCAACCACACTGGATTCATAGCTGCAATTCAGATATCTATGTAATTATGTTTCATATTAATGAGGTCAAAGATCTGATGCAAAGATCATATGAGGCCAAGTTTGTAAAATGTTCTGAAAATGTTAACTTGGCCCTTGTTGCAAAGAAGAAATTCTATCACTATTTGGATCATAGAAGTCAAAGGACATATGAGGTCTAAATTTAAAGAAGCCTGAAAAGGTAGAATGATTCCCAGTTGAAAGCAGAATTCAATTTCAATCAAACTGGGTTCCCCAATTGAAACCAAACTGAAATTGTTATACCAGCAGCATAAACACCTTGATATGTAAATTAAATCTAAGGTCATGTGTCTAAGGTCATAGGGCACATGGGATCATGTTGTAAAGTAACTCTAACATACAGAAAACCAGTATGGGTTTATAGCATAGATTTTATGCATGACCCAAGCTTGTTGCTTCTTTACCTTTCTTGCCCTTTTTGCATGAATATTATATTCTTAGCTTGAGTTAATAATTGCCCTATGAGGATTTAGGAAGTTGAATGTGGACCTGAACCTGAAATGCTTTCCCATTAATTCACTTGTATTCCCTCTGTGTCAAAGCAGATATGTTGCTTAATATTTTTATATAATTTTTCTTTTTTTGGCAGAGCCTTTCAGTCGCAGCACACGGTCTATATTCATTGTCATACCAATACTACAGGGCAGCTCAAATGGAACGTGAACTTGAACATGATCATGTGGTAACATTTAGGGTGAACGTAAAACAAACATTCATTGATATAGAATTGCGCAAACTTTATGGAATTAAATCAATAAAACTTCCTTAAAAACCAGAATCTCAACAGTGCGGTTGTGGTACTGACTTTCCAATTAAGACAGTGATTCATATTTGTTATTTATGGTTTCAATGAAAAACCTATGTGGTCATGATTGGGTGTGTATGTGCATGTGTGTGCGTGCGTGTATGTGTGTGTGTTTGTTACACTTCTTGTTTACACGATATCTCAAGAAGGGAAACTGAAAGTTCTCAAACTTGGTAGGTAGATGCCCCATATTGAGATGAAGAATCCTATTGTTTTTGGTGGAGGTCAAAGGTCATCTGGGGTCACCAGGGGTCAAATTCTGAAAATCTTGTTTACACGATATCTCAAGTAGGAAGCTTGGATAAATTTCATACATGGTATGTGGATGCATTATGGTGAGAAGAACCCTATGGTTTTTTGTGGAGGTCAAAGGTCATGTGGGGTCACTGGGGTCAAATGTGTAATACCTTGTTTACAGGATATCTCATGTTAGGAAGCTTGGATAGTTCAAGTGGTGTTGCATTTAATTCATCAGAAAACCCCTATGAGTGTTTTTGGATGTCAGAGGTCTGCTAAAATCACCAGAGGCCAAAAAGCAAAAATTCCCAAGAATTCCTAAGGTCACATATGAACACAAAATTTGTAACTTTCCAGCACATTAAGATAGCATTCAACTGATGATTGAAAGAAATGGGTTATCTTGGCATTATTTGAGTGCTATTCATCGAAACCACAATGGAATTTTTGCATTCTGGTTTTAATTATGGTTCTTTTGGTGAACATACTTTGTTCTGGACTATAGTGTGCATTTCAGTGGATAATCTTGCACTTTATAGAGATGTTTTACCACTATGATCCCTAGTACCCTTGGTTTTAGACTGATTGGTATATATGTAGGTGATATAGTAACTTCGTAAGAAGAGAACCTGGAGCAGAAATCTTTGTGTTGTGTCTATTCTATGCTTTTGTTCTTTAAGGCACATTAAAATCTATTGTTATCATACTATACTTAAGATGCTAGAATAGTTTCAAGACCAGATGATTCCATGAGCACCAGTATATTGTGTTATTTTGTGATTGTGCCCAACATAAAGGATAGGGCTCTGCACATAGTACACCCTAGCAGTATTAAAACATTAACTGTACCTCTTATCTCTCATTGTGATACTCCATCTTTCTTTAGGATGTCCATAGACTGAAAACAACATTTCACTAATAAGGGGGTTTCTGTCAATTGTAATACTTGACATTTCACCTAACACACTCACACTAAAAGGGGTCATCTCTTCGTTACCCTAATGCTTGAGTATGCACACCCCTAGAACAAAATTTGGTTACAAAATATAAGTGTTAAGCCGACTATTGGTTGGTGTTATCGGTATCTGCAGATAATGGTGTTATCTGTTGGAAAGCAGTATTGGCAAAATCAGCAGTTGCCGCCGATAATGGCAACCCATATTTTAAACTAGGCCTTAGCCTATAAAGCATTAGCAAACGATGCCAGAGGAGAAGCCGTGATCACTCTTTCAAAAGCGGGCATGGTGTGATCTTTTACTGGTGCAAGTTATCTGTGGAACTTGCGTAGTCTACACTGTTCATTATACATTATATATATCATTTTTAACCTACGGCCTACCATGCAATGTGGAATTCCCGCCAATTTGTTCTTCGTGCACTTCACACAGTTCCTTTAAAAGCCTGTAGAATATTTTCAAAATCTTCTGCCAAAAACTTAAGTTTAATTTTAAAAGATTCCCTAAAGAAATACTTACTTTTACCCCAAATGACCTCCAAAGTCGAAATCTTTCGACGTACATTTCTGTATAACTTTTCGGCGGTCCGCTTGGGCGTTCGGTATGTTGCTCACGTGCCTTGCGCAAAATAAACATACTAGATACGGTAGTAACAGTGTGGTGTGGCAGTACACACGTTCTACTGTGCAATACATGTGCAAACCTCATGGCTTCGTGAGCAACTAACTGCCACACAGTTTTTGAGTGGAGGATAATGTGCGATCCTTGTGGTAATTATCAATGCAAGAATTTACTGCAAAGACGTGCCCAGATGTACTATGGACTACATAAAGTACATACAACATACTGTACAGTGAAAAGGACCAGCTCATGTAACATAAATAGTACAAGACCAATGTCATTTCTCATGTACTGTTGTAGCATACTTCATATTTTACAATAAGAATCACGTATGTATTATGTCATATTTCGCACTGCATTGGGAACTACGGAATTATAGGCAATGATTGAATGGCCTTTGCATCTTTTTTATTCAGGGGTTGTCTGTGAGTTGTAATGGTGATTTTTGGCGGGATTTTTTTAACAAATGTGGAGTAGAAACTCTGCAGGTATTTGTTGATAGAATGGTGGCTTTATACCACCCTTCACCTGACGTTGACTTTTAAGTCTGAGCCCAGCGACCATCGATATAATAATATGATAATAATGAATGAGCCTTGTTTATGCGATTTTCAGGTTTTCCTGCAAGAACCTCAAGATTTGCCATTTGTGAGGTTGGCAAGTCTGTCCGTACATCAGACATGATTACATTTTTCTGAACAAGACTCTCAGAACTCGAATTATGTCATCTTGGAGTCTTGGAGATCTTATTGAATACAAGAATTTCCTTTCCTCATGTTGTTGATTTTCCAAACAAACAGAAGTCTGTCTTTCATCATGGGAACACCACTTTGAAGATATGCTGTATTCACTCTAGTAAGCTACCGTTCCATGCCCTAATCATAATGTGGCAGTAATTGGGACAGTTGGGATTTCTGGACTGAGTAAAAGTGAAACAAATTCACTTTCTGTGCTATGAGATTTCCCCTTCCTTCCCCCCCCCCCAATATCTATTGTTGGTTTCTAAATCAAGCAGTATAGGCTTCCATATATCTCAATTTATTTTTATGAGTGAGAATTTCTTCCTTAAGTGATGGTGGTATGTTGACTACTAACTACACAAATATTTCTGCAGTAGTATTTGCCATGTTTTGCTACAAAGACCATCATACACTGAGGTTTATGTCATACAGCAACAGGTCTATCAGCTCTTGGAATTTACGATGGATAGTTTAATTACATTAAATCTTTCAGAGCTGAATTAATTTACAGAAGCATTTATAATTGTGTCTTTGGTTTTCAAAATTGGTACGCATCAAGAAGACTGTTCTTTTGGGCAAGTGGTGAACATCATGCTAATGCAAAACAGTATTCAGTTTAATAAGCTTTTTCTTTTTTCAGAGAACAAAGGTCACTTGTAATCACCAGAGGTAACATAGGGAAGAGCATATATACATTATATAACATTAATCTGTAACGTTGGGGGAAATCACAATACCGCGGTTTTGTTAAAGATGAAAAGAAACAATAAAATGCATAAGCATATATTTCCCGTAAGGTCTTTGAGAAAAAATCAACATTTTAATGGCACCCCATCCATATGTGTTTACATGTACTTGTCTCTAAATTCGTTCATATACTATTACTTCAATGTAGACCAACTTACGTACATGTATCCGTTAACTTTGGTGGCTGATGGGCTATTAAAATAATATATATATGTTTATCACAAAACATAAAGCGGAAATATGTTCTTTATGTTTTTATTGTTTTTTATTTTCCCTACGGATTCTGTGTACGGATTTATGAACACGTATCTGTAAACACGCACGAATGGCAGGCCATTGAAATGACGTTGATTATATCTTGAAAACTTTAAGGGGAAATGTATGCCTATGTATTTTTTTTTTTTTGGCCTTAAGGTAGGGTGAAATAAAGACTTTTGACTAAGGTGGGAATTAGCCTTATATGTATAAGGGTATCAATGGAAAATTGGATGGATGCTTGTCATATTTGGCATGTGGGTTACCTGATGTACTTATGTAACAAATGTGTCATCATGTAAAATAAAATTCCTTGAAGCTCTGTAAAAACAAAAAAGAAAAGAACAGAAGATAACCCCAGTCAGTACAATGGATCAGTCTTAAACTTTTGAAGTCTTTGATTCCAGTTGGTTTCTTCTCTGTACCAGTTGGTACAAGATATGGCACAGGTGGTGCTTAAGTTTTTCTCTTTCACATGCTTCTGCCTTCACTCTTCAGATCTCCCCACTCCAATTACTTCCTTCCCAACTCTAAGCTGCCTAGACACAATAAAAAGGAAATATTCAATCATGACAACCATTTACCGGTCATTTACCGGGAATAACCTTTGGTTTTTCCCCTCGGCTCTTCGCCAAATATTCGGCTTATCTCTACACTTGCAACAGTTAATTCCTTTTGTAAACAAGCTGGCTCTGTTGATCAAACAGTCTTTAAAGGGTCAAGCCATCCTTTTGTTAAGAGCTGTTACTCAGTGATGATCTTTATCACTTACATCTGTGTCACATTGCTATACAACAACAAACCCCTTAAACTTTATTGATCTCAAGAGAGCTGCACAGGAAATTCTATGACAGATTGTGAATTAGTTGTGGTCAACTAGGCATGGCTAAAACTTGGTATTCAATTCTAGCATCATCCTTAAGCTCCTGCGGGGAGCAGAATCCCTTCGGGTGTCACGTTTGGTTTTTGCCCTTGGACCTTTGAAAAAGTAGTCAGACTTTCAATTTTTTTTTCAAATTGCCTTCATATTTGAGCTATTTGCAAATTTGATACTATAAGAAAAGAGCAAGTTACCTCCATCTCAAACCATACGTATTTAATTTGGTAGCTAGTTAGTTAGTTAGATGAGGTTTAACGGCCAAGTTTCCAACCAATTAGTTCAAGTCGAGTCGGCCACGGCTTTTTTTCCAGTTGTGGCTCACTGGCTTGTTTTCCCTTTCTCCATTGTTTATGCGGAGCATCACGCACAACGGCACAAGGTTCCATTTTTAAAGTCTTTGGTATGACTCGACCTGGGAATCGAACCCGGGCCTCCCGCGTGAGAGGCGGATGCTCTACCACTAGACCAAACACGCGGTCGGTCGCCTACTTTAAGGGGATTCCATGTACTTTTTTACGCAAAGAAATTGACAAGCCGACGGCGTCCATCATTACCCGAGTTGAGAAGATGCAATTGCAAAACAGATTCCATATTATCAGTGGTCCTTGGTTTACAATGAAACGTTCGTAAGTCAGTCACTCAGCCGACAGGAAATGGGCCAAGATTGGCCGAAAATAAACAAGCGTAAGGACTCTACCTATACTATTTTTGTCAATCTTTGGCCTGTAATCAATAATTTAAACACTAATTTGACCAGATACGATGCTTGCTTTCATCCAGGATTGTTTCCGTTACACTTTGAAAGTAACTCGTTATAGTTAGTCGTCTTCATAAAATTTTAACATGTTACAGTTGCAAGTTACACCGTTGAAAAAGTAACTATTTACAGTTACTTTGGACTGAAATGTAATCGGGCTACATTTCAAAAGTAACTCATAGGCGTAGGAAGCGGGGGGTGGGGGCCTAAAGACCCCAGTCAAAATGTGGGGCGAAACTATGCTTCTGCCCCTCCCCTTTCAGGATCCAAGGATGAAAACCCCTTATATTTTTTTCATCTTCTATAAGAAATGTCAAAAATTTGCAGTAATTTATCTAAAAAATTTTTTCCAAAATGATGCAGCAAAATGCATCTAAGGACCCTTACATATCCAAAAAATTTCCAAAGGGGAGGGGCACCCCGCCCCTTAGACTCCACCCCCAGGATGGCGATCCGAAGCAAGGTTCAGCCCCGAGGTCTCGATGGGAAAGCTTCCTACTCCTATGAAGTAACTAGTTTGGCTACTTCAACTTGAAAATACGGAATCTCGTCCGACATTAACTTAGGTAAAATAATCAAATAGGAACGGGACACGTGATAGGACAGTCATAGCTTTCTTTGTACCGGTTAGTCTGAGGTGTTCAACCAGAGACAACAGACCGGGAGCCCAGAGGAGTAAGCTTACCAATGTTCATGTTTATTACTGTGTCTGGCATGGGTTCAGAGTCAAGAAACTGGCCGTCTGCAGGGTTCCTGGTGTTGGGTCGGGAAATGGGGGTCACTGACCTCAGGACCCCGAGTTAGGCTAGATGACCTAAAAGGTTACCCTCTGGAGTCACCTCGTAATTAAAGGCCATATCCCCGGCATCTGAGAATGAGGCGTGCCAGACATTTTAAATGTTGGGAGGGGTCTGCCAGACGCCAGTGATGACCCCCGAGGAAGTAAGCTAGATGACCTTGGAAGGTTACCCAACGAAACTTAAGGCAAAATATTCAGCGTGCCTTAGTGAATAAGAAATGGCCATCGCCAGACATTTTAAGTGTTGGGAGGGGTCTGCCAGACGCCCCTGAATGTGCCCCCTGGGGGAAGTAAGCTAGATGACCTGAAAAGGTTACCGAACGAAACTACGACTAAATATTCAGTGTACTTTGGTGAATAAGAAATGGCCATCGACAGACAATCTAAATGTTGGGAGAGATCTGCCAGACGCCCCTGAATGTGCCCCTGGAGGAAGGAAGCTAGATGACTTCGGAAGGTTACCCATCGAAACTAACAGCAAAATATTTAGCGTGCCTTTGTAAACAAAAATGGCAATCGCCAGATATTTTAAATATTGGTAGGAGTCTGCCAGACGCCTCCTACTTATGCCTCCTTCTGGAGCCTCTAAATGACCTCGGATGATTACCAAATACTCACTGCAAAGTTTGCAGCTTGCTTTTTTGGATAAGAATGAGGCATTGGACATTTTAATGTTGAAACCTCTTGCCAGACTTCCCTGAGTGAGCCCCGGAGGGAGAAAGCAAGTTGACCTTGGAA
>WURT03556048.1:9425-21027 GCA_009936505.3 Holothuria glaberrima | reverse complement strand
ATGTTCTTTAACCATATTATGATGCAGGAACTGAGTTACTTACGAATTTATTCAACAATCTAGTTTCTAACGTCCTACATCTGGTTGTTGCATCGACAAGATCGGAGTATAGAGTATGTGCATTTCGACGGTTACGTACATCTCCTATGGGCAAGGCCTCCATTACCATGACCAGCGTTGCAAGAAAAACAAAAACTGTGGAAATAACAAAAAATGCCAATCTTGGATGTTAGCAAAAAGGTGGGAGCCTGCATAGCGCACAAAACGTAAACGGTCTAGCTGTATGCCTTACAAAATACTGTTTTTTGTCATAGAAACATGAAAATACAGAGAAAAAATGCTCGTTTAAAATGATGGTCTTAGTCTATTATGTTCAGTACCATAAGTTTATCTGAACTGTCAAACTTCGTGAAACGCCACTATACCAAAAGAGGCCTTTCAAAGTTTGCTGAAGATCCAGATGTGGTACAAAAATTCAAAGGCGTAGGGAGCTGTTCTCGACTAGAGGTTGTTTCGGACCGCCTTCCTGGGAGAGGGGTCTAAGAGGAGGGAGTGGAATATTTTTTGAATTACTGCGCTTTTTGCCATATTTTACAGAGGAAACAAATAAGGGGTTTTCGTCCTTAAATTCACTGGGAGGGCGGAATGTTCATCCGCCCTACCACGTTTTGAATGGGGAATAATTTAAAGCCCCCAGCCCCTGCTTCCTACGCTCTTGAGAACAGCAACATCAACGCCAACAATAACTACAACGAAAATAACTAGCCCACAATACTAACGGGAAAGCAAGAACTCCAATAACAAGAGAGAGTAAGAAACCTTGGTTTGGGGGTTTCACATATGTGCGGCAGTGTCCTATTCACTCTCAAGCAGGTGGTGTACGCATAGTTTAGGCATCTATTGTAAGAGTTCGTAGAAAAACTCATTCAACTTTATTTGAGCCGATTTCTTGTGAAAGACGCAACCTCATTTCATGACATCAGAGTTTTGTCTCCCCGGATAAGTCTAGTTGACGTCATACCGCTGCGTCGAAAGAAATTAACACAATTTATATGGCTCCCCGTGTGACCCCTGAGTGTTGCAAACACAGTGTGAGTCATCCCCATTGTATATCCATCTGCTGATGTCCTCGGTGATGGCAGCTCATTGATGACACTACGGATGTATCAAACTACACTAAACATCGTTTAATAGCTTGGCGTCAATCTCAGTGTACAGGGAGTTCCCTGACAACTCCCTGGTCTATAAGAGCTTCCAAATAGTAAAGTGACTTTTATAGTTTTATTTATTTGATGGATAGCGCCAGGTTGGTGAAAGCTGCGCCCTTCCCCGAGGAGAGACTTTCCTATTTCGTCGCGGAACCCTAATGGGTACAATCAAGTACCGTATGCAATCCCAACGGGGACCAGTTGTACCACTTTTGGCTTGATTATGTTTTGTAGGGGAGCAGATACTTAAAGAAGAAAACCCTAAAATTTGCAAAATTCCTTCGAAAAAGCAGCAGTTTTTCAAACATAGCATTGATAAATTGTAAGTTCATCATCCTTTCGGCAACCTGTTTCTTTTGTTATGAGCTTCCAGTTGCTGCCCATGTCGGGCAAAGCCTTACGCCACCCCCTGATTGGCTCACTATCGATGTAGGCATAGGCGACTGGCGGCACGTGGCTGATGACGGCAACCCCCTCTCTCGCTTGGTCTACTTCAAGATAAAAAGTGTCATTTTTTCAAGGAAAATTTCGAAAACTTCAGCAGTTCAGTGAAACTACCTTCAGCTCCTCGCGGTATGTCTCTCCATTGACGTGGGTGAAAAACTGCTTTTTATGAGCGTATTTCTCTTACCATAATACTTCAGACCCTTATATATAAAATGTGATAATGGATCTTAACCAAAGCATTCAGGTGAAATATTCATACCCCTTCCTGTCTTCCGTCGTCGAGATAACGAAACTTAAAGACATACACCCGTCGCCTCAAAGTATATTTTTAGTGTGGGAGGTATAAAGCTTCTCAGTTGGTGACTGCTCTTTGATTGACATCAACGTTTGAAAATTCAAAAGCTGCAGAGTATATTCATGGAAGTACTAGTACTACCTCGTAGTACTTCCATGGTATATTTCACATTCCACAGAACGCTGAGAGCGGTGCTCAGATTACATATTATAGCCTTATACGCTCGTCAGGATATGGCCTTAAGCAATAAAATAGGTCTGTGTCTGCACAGAGAGAGCTTTATACAGTTATGGGGGGTGGGGAGCTGCAGGAAACGTAGTTGGGAGAATTGGAATTGTCTGGGATGACGAGAATTGCCCTTTAAAGTTGTCGCCTTTAATTCACCTAAAAGTGAACTCGAAGCATGTATTCAGGAAAGTGGAATGTCTTGTTCCACCAGGGAGGTGTTATTTTAATACCACCTCCCTGGTTCCACATTGCTGACATTTTTATTTATTCGGAACTATTATTTAAGTGGATTTTTTCGGTCTACTGCCGCTAGTTTACCCAACCAGGTCGGAGGTATCCCGCGGAGCCGACTCTGTTTGTATAGCTTCTCAGCGTCCCAAACCACCTATGACTGAACAAGATATATGCCGTACAGCCTGCTATGTAGGCAAGGTCGGAGGTGGTTTTAATACCACCTCGCTGACCCAACAGGTAAATAAAGATTTTTGCAAAGTAACAGTGTCTTGAATGAGTTGGGGAGAGGTCATACGGAATCTCAGTATCGAATAGACGGAATAAGAAGTTTAACAAAGTGCTTCCATTTCGTCTCTTTGTAACTTCCCAAAACGTTTCTAGCTTTAGTTTTCTGTTTGTCTATAGTGTGTTGTATTGAAGGACATATTAAAATTTCTTTCACCCAACTACACAGCTTGGTGAACCTTTTCCTTCTTTTCATATATACCATAGTGTTGCAAGCATCTTATTTAGTTCAACAATGTCCTACTGCCTGTTATATAATGCCATCATTAAAAGATAAATAATCTTTCCATGAATTTCTCTTCCCACGGTGATGAAGTTTTAAAAGATAGATCGGACTTCATAAACATTATTCCCAAATAATCTAAAATGCGTCTTGAAACAAGTATGTTACCAGGGTTACCTTATAACAGAGCCACATTTGTGACCAAGTTGGGATGTATTTCTTCATTTCTTAATTAATTTTTCATTTAGTAATAGAAAAAAAGTATATGTATTGAGTCATGTTTCTTCAACTCTGACAACTGAAAGAAATTTGTTTTGAGAAAAAACTTCACAAAGCGACTTCATGAAATCACGAAGTTGAAACGGATTGTTAAGATGTGAACAGAAAAATTTCCAAATTATTGTGGTCTGGTGGTTCTGTATGACAGTGTTAGAGACTTGTTCCAATCTTAAATTTTGCAATTTGGGACTCCTGTTTGCAGAAATGACGTTATGTTGTCGTTTTTTTTTCAGCAAACAAACGAACAAGTATAGCAAACTCCGATGCATGTGAAAAGTACAGGGCTAGAAATCAGTATATTGTAGCCTTAGAAGCATAGAAATAAGAAGCTAAGGGGTCAGAGGATCTGGCAGCCCCCTGTCATGCTAGCAGAGAATATGCTACTTTTGGGCAAAATATGTGCTTAATATTTCGGGCAACAGAGCTCAGCCTACTTCTCCCCTTCAGTGGAAGTGGTCCCGTACACCTACGGTTAAAAGGGACTGAAATAAGGCCACGGTGACGGTGATGTTGGCAGGGAGTAGTTATTTGGATAGCGGCTCCCTGATGTTAAGTTGGGTCCCTCGGAATATTGGTTTGAGCAGAGAGCTGTTATTTACAGCATACTACTATTGTGAGCTACTGTATGCAAAATGTCTTTGACAAGTAGTGGATCGAATTCCATGGATTTAAGGTGCATGTGTTCATAGCAGGGTGCTAAATGAGATTTTCTTCCAAATCAATTACCGACAATCCTGCTCCGTCTCCCAATATCAGAGGGAATATTGTGTTTGTTTTACAGTAAATATTCGTATTTTGAAACCAGTATTAATTGGATACAGAATGATAGACAACTCAGAATAAGGCACTAAGTCCGTTATCGTACTTTTCAAAAATAAGGATCTCACAGGGAGAAATTCAGAAACTTGTTGCTCAAACATAATATTGTTCACCCAAACTTTCAAATTCAAATGATGCAACACCGTGTATAACTCTTGTAATGCATAATATTTTGAAAAGATAAATCTATTGCTTGAGGTTACTGGTGATACTGAACGGTTTTATAATGATTCAAGGTATTTCTTTTGTATGCCATGTTGGTGCATTTTAAAGTCAATATTTCCCTTCAAGTTGCTCAGTCGATGAAGGAATTTGCACCCGGAACAGGAGCGCTTTTGGTCTTACCAGTGTACGGTTTTTTTCGCTTTTTGACACCGTCATCACAAGAGCCAAATATTTGCCAACCTGTGGAAGTATATGATTTGTATCATGGAGGACTACGAAAATGAAATGTAAACTCATTATTTCCTGACGTCACATCGACAGACAGCGTTTATCGGATAAGCGTACAAGAATCGGATTGATTTTCGAACAAATATCGCTCTGTTGAGCGATATAAGTTATGTAATGGTGGCAGAACATTTTATCGTGAGACAAACTAGGATCAGTTATCCATATAGCGTGACCATCCCCAGAACAAAGTCTGAATTAAAAACTTTTGGTCCGATTTATAAAAATTCGGATGGGATTTCGGATTGAAAATCGCTGTCGTGTGACCAGCCCTTGAACCTGTTTCACCCATTCAACAAACGATGGAAGAGAGCAAGGATATGATGCAATGCAATCATGATGGGATCAGATAACGAGACTTGCCCGGCGAAACGTAGTAATGACTCTGACACCGTGAATGTTTGTACCAATCACGGTAGGTTGAACCACCCCTTATAATATTATTATTAGACACCTGTTCGAGCGTGTTCGAAACTTCAAACCTCATGACCTAATTTCGTATAGTTGAAGCAACTTTCATCCGCACGATCAGTGACAAGTTCCAAAACAAGATTGGCTAGCGCGTTTTGAGGGGTTGCACCAGTGTAGTAAGCTGGCAACCCCCTTTCGGCGTCCTGTACAAATCGCTGGTTCCTGGTGAGCCAATTTACTTCAGCATTTTAACTATTGCAGACTTCAAGCAGGAAAAACGAATATGTTCTTTTTTCCCTCAGTGCAAAGGCGAAGGGATTTAAAATAGGTCTTGTTACATTCAACCAGCGAGTTTTTGTCTAAATAACTTCCTGTTCGAACTGGCAGACCCAATCTTAGACCCACGCACACTAAACGATTGAGCTGTGCAGCTCACTGTTGTGTGCAGCTTTAACCCCAACGAGGATCGAACTACAAACCCCATTGCTTCATGCGAACACAAACCCTTATATCCCTCCACTGGGCTAGAACAGAGGCACACAATTTTGACGGAATAATGTTACGGTAGACTGTGTGTTGGAAGGTAATGCTCCTTGGGGCATGGAAGTATTTCCATGCTTGGGGTCACCTAAAGGCACACTAAGCGAATAGGATTTTGATGGAGCTTTTCAGAACCATCTATATCTATGCCCTATTTGAACTTGCCACAAGTATCCTTCACTGTCTTTCGTATCTTCAAGGGACGCAAATTAAGGTGCTTACGTTTAGCCCACCAGACTACATTGTCGTGTGGCTATAATAACATTTACTAAGTATAGTCTACAATAAACCTCTGTCGAGTCAAAATGGAGCTCTATGATACTGATTGTCGAAAAAGTTTGCGAGAAATTTTGTCGATTAAATCAACTTTGGCCTAAGAGGCTAGACTGTTTGAACATCTAGTCGAAATAGTACCCGGATGGGAACTTGAAATAAATGTGGAACAGACGAGTCTTACTTACCACATGAAATCAACTTTGAATCAGCCATGTTTGCAGTTATCTCGTCTGGTGTGGCTACGACAAGGTGATATGTTCTTCGGAGCGGAGACAGTTGGCAGCAACAAAGTAAATAAACTGAAGGTATTTTGTCAATCTACAGTCTGTGATTGATCACCGCATTGGTACCAATGAAATATCAAATTAAAATAAATCTTCATGGCGTTTTGTCTGCTTTTTATGTACGCTTAATCTTAACAGGATACTTTACTGGCGAATACGATTTGGCAACTTGTTCCTGTTTATTCTAGGAGGGCGGAGCTGATGGGAAAGTTATCATTTGCCAAACTACCAGAGCTACTTTCCCTAAGTACAGGCAATCTAGCAATATTCAGTTCGAATGAACATTGTGAAATCATGGAAGTGCAACCCACTGGGCCTAATATAATAACACTTTCTTGGAAAATCCCAGACTTCAGCAGTGCTCTACCGGAATCATTTCCGACAAGACATTTTTTAGATTGTTAATCGTTTTTGCAATGATTGAAGAAGCAAACTTATCCACCGTTAATTGACATTGTGCACTACAATCCGTAAACCTAGCTCAATCGGGTCTGAGGAGGCCACAACCCCTGAAGTATACTACAGAGGCAAAGGCTCATTTCTTGAGCCGATAACTAGAACTAGGAAAATTTGGGACAATGAATGGATTCAGTTCAGCTACATCTAGCCCAGAAAAACTATCCCATAAGATAAATCTATGGGCCCCTATCCATATGGCTGCCTATCGGTAACGTGGCAGTTTTCAACTATACATACATGAGGGGTCCGCAATATGTAGGTCAAATGCAGAACGTTATTACTGAAAGAAGGATTGAAAAATATGAATAAAGGACGAAAGTCATGTCTTAAGCTGGCAGACAAGGTGATGAAAGTAGAAGAGTTATTTTTCAGGGGGAAAGACATGTTTAGGCAATAAACCTTATGCATATGACGTCACCAAACAGAAAGTGCTTCCCCGATAGAGGTAAGCACGTAACATTGCAACTTCCACCAACACAAAATGCACACAGCTGATTTGTGTACCGGCCGGATCATACACGTGAAAGCCCACTACCGTCAGGGAGTTGCTACAATTGCGTGGGGAAGTCAACGTCGTGCGTAGAGTGTGTTTCATTGTTTGCCTCCAAAATGACGTCGTGTGACGGCAATGCATAAGGTTATGATCATTTTTTATGTCAGAAATGTTATACGAGAAAGAATGTCCAGTTCCGTCCCCCCCCCCTTCCTTGGCTATGGGGATCTGAATTAAGCAGAATAAAGATATTTTTTTCCAAAGTGCCTTCGACTCTCTGGCGAAGAGCCAAGGGAGAAACCATAATTACTCCCGAATGAGTTCTGCTCCCTTAAGGAGCTACGTCCCCGAAAGGACACAAACTTAACTGAACAACCTCTCAACCCTCAGACCTCAGCAGAAAAAAGATTTTACGTGATTTTTGAGAAAGCATTTCATTACTATGTGTATGATAATGATGAGTATGTGATAATGTTACTGTCTATACGCATTTAGAATACTCTTAATCAGTTAATAGCGCCACAATCACGAAGAGGAAGCCTGTACCCTTCCAATCTGGTTTAGTTAAACGAAAGGGTTTCGAAGAGGTGACGCAAAGATCTGTCCAAAGAGGGATTCCCAACGAGGGTACCCCCTACGGGGGTATCCCCAATGGGGATCAGCAACCATTCGAAGAACAAACAAAGGTAAGGGGTTGCCAGAAAGAATGTGAGCGTGTTTTAGTCGCTTCGCTGGCCGAACACTTAATTGAAGAAAGTTCGAAAAATTCGGTTTAATATTTTCAATAAAAAAAGGAAAAATTATACTTTCCATTGGATTGTTTTTGGGGGCAAAAGTTTGGTGTTTGTATGGGGACAGTTTTAAAATTCTGGGTTTTATTGGTATTATTTGGGGTATATTTATGAGATTAAGACAAATTTTCCATCTCTTGGTGATCCATTTTTATGTTGGCGTGCTAGGCGTAACCTAATGTATTACACTTAACAAGCATTTCTGTAAACATATGCGTGTGTGTTTACTTCTTATTATATGAGTAAACCCGCCCCCCCCCCCCATTGCCGTCCTCGTATGAACAAGTGGCTGTGTGCTGCAGCTCCCACCCCTTCCCCCGAGTTCGGCCGTAACTTATTTCTCTGGGAGATTTGAGAAACATGGATAATTATTCATTTGAGGGAGAATAACATTGGTTTTTCTCAGATAACACATCGTATCCCCCTTCCCCTAATAAAAAACTCAATTAAGCGTTATAGCTGTCAAATATGAGTTATAGCTGAATGGGGCCAATTCGTGCACACAACAGACTGGTAGTGAATGTCATCGAAATATATCTTTCCCATGTGATGCTTCTTATTCCTTTAATCCTCAGGGAAGAGAAGGAAATAATTTCAGAAAAATAGATCACGGGACGCCTCCATGACACATCCTCTTCTCGCTACGCATATAAGTTAAACTTTCTCGGCTTCATTAAACCAAGTTTGTTGGTAAGCTGACTCCGTCTGCACGTCATTTCTTTTAAGTTGATCTTACAGGTACGGGTCATCAAATTCACGTACACCAGACTTTCTGAACGTTAGACATTATATAAGTGCACAGATAAGCTGGAAAGCAGGAACGATTAAGGAACAATGTGAGATTTAAATGTACCGCTAGGAAAAAAAGAATATAGAATTTTCGCTGTGTGAAAATTGTAACAGGGAAGTAGGAAGCTCCAAGTTTTAGTTACAATAACAATAAATCTGACGGAGTGATGTTAAGGCTACCTGGCTGCGCAAAAGCAAATACGCTAAGATTCATGGGGGAGGAGCAGGAGTGTTGTTAACCATGGGTTTTTTCTACTTCTTCTGTTCTTTTTTTTCTTTTTTTTTTTATTGCGCTAGGGGAAGTTGAGGGGATAGCAAATTTCCTTGCCTAATTTCTCAAAGGTCTATAGTGCATAGTCATTTGGCAGAAATAGTATATAACTGCTACTACATTGGAACGCACGCCGTTGATATGAACGCGAGCACAACGACACTAAACATCATACGTTGTAAATGAGGTATGTGGCCTTTACCAGCCTTAGGACACAGCAAGGAGGGGTAAACGATGCTCCGCAACTAAAATTAGCAAAAACTGTAGACCCGTTAACTGATTATTTTTGCCCTCCCGCCTGGCCTTTTTCCTGTCAACTGGTCCTAGAAATAACGCAATGTTCCTGAGATCTGAGTCCTCTCTTGTGGTTCCCACTTACGTCACCCTAGACTTTCTCGTCGACTTTCTCGACGGTATATCGTCGTCTACACAATAAAAATGACGCCTTCGGTCTTGTGTCGTTTTATGTCGTGTGATCAACACCACCCTTCGAAATCATTATTCATTGCGAAACACTGTTTTTACTTTTCTGCAAACCCCAGTAGATGTGGGAAACCCACTGGGAAGTATTGGACTATAATAATACGATGCATTAAGAAACGTTATACACAGTAAGTACCATAGCGTGTACAAATAAACTGAACAATAGTTAACATAGAAATGAGTAGGATTTCAACATTCTCTTGAAGTTTTCTGTAGATGAGGCAGATCTTAGAGTACTAGGAAGCTGATTCCAAGCTTTGGAAGCAGTGATATGGAAGCGTTTTCCACCAAAAACGGTATTACTTGGTTTGTGGATTACGAGGCGGGTGGTATCACTGGATGATCTAAGTTGTCTAGCTGGAATATAATTTTGGAAACAGTCAGACAAGTATGATGGGGTTTGATTTTGTGAAGATTTGAACACATAAGGCATAAGCTTGAAAGTCATGCGTTTAGATACAGTTAGCCAATGTAGACCGATCAACAGCTGGGTAGCCTCGGTACGCCGACCAACAGCAAAGATGACTCTCGCTGGCTATAGGCGTAACCAGGGGCATATTTAGCCAAAGAGTTTGTTAACAGCCAGAAGTCTTCGCGATGATTTACACTGAAATGAAATTGTTAACTTTGTTCTATATAAACTCCTTCTAAAACCAAGTTAATGACTGATTGTTTCTGACTCCGTCAGACTTGATAAACTCAACTGAAATTGTGTTACTTGGAATTTGTCTGTGTTTGCCGAGTCTAGGCGTTTTACAGTTTCTTCATCTTGATAATAAATATTTGATGCTTAATCTACTATTAATCTGACATTACCACTCCACCTGATCCGAGGTTATTTAAAATATATGTATAACAGAATAGTGCTTTTCTCCCGGATTTAGATTTTGTCGCTTTCTGTGACTGACTTCAAGCATTTCCGATTTATCACGCGAGATAATATAGTGTGATTTCACAATACTGTAGTTTCCCAGTAAGTACGGATATTTCACTCTAATCTTCATCAGTATGATCAGAATATTTCAACCTTACTTGATATTGGTAAACTCATTCCTGTCTGATTGACTTCTTTCTTGTCATGGTAAGATCAATATGTGATAAAAATGTAGCCTAATAGCTCTATAGGTCAATGAAGGATCAAGCGACTCTGAATGTCCAAACGCTATTGCCCTTAGTCATGGTCACCCTGCAGTGAGGGGGACGTGTATACTATTGGTCTTTTAACTTGCCTCTTTAGGTAATTAAAGGAAATAACCCGGTGGAGGATTTTACCACACGAATTTAACACCCTATTTTGGGGGCACACTTAAGACTGTGTTGCTAAAGTGATGAGCTCAATTTGCGATGTTTATGTCGTAGAAAATGAATTGAGTACTGATAATGCAAAAGAAAGAAGATTGAAAGTATTTTAGGCACTTGTCAACATTCCGCTATGCAAAACGGCATTTTGAATTAAGTAAAAATTAGGAACCACCTTATTATATTATACAAGGTCGCCTAGCTCAAAATCACATTGGTCATACACAAAGTTGAAATCAGTGGGAAAGGTCCGCTCGTGAGATTTCATGTGAGGGGTATCTCGTACCTGATGAGAACTTCTGTAAGGGTCCAGAGGCCACGGAAAGGATAAAAATTAGTGGGTAAGTCAATAAGGAATAAGTAGTGGTGCTCTAGATTAACTAAAGAAAGAGGGCAAATTCACACTGTGCCTCCGAAGCCACTCTGATTGGTCAATGATATGCACAGAGAGATGCACCAGTGAGATGTGTACCTTAAACAATAGTTTCGCTCAAAAGGCGGGTTCAACGGCAAGGGTTCTGGAACGACTACATGGTACACAGCAGATTGTTTGGATAAGGTTCACGAGCTACATTCTCTCATTCTTAAAGGCAACAGGCAGTCGCCCCAAAATTTGCTTTGAAAAATCAGCAAACTCTTACAAAATCTTCTCTCATTGCATTACAAGCACCTCTAAAGACGTTTTGAACATAACTATTTCAAACAATAGGTAAAGCAAGGAGAAATTCTTCTTGAATTTCACAATCCACTGACAAAAATATTATCACATGATCAAAATAGGCCATTCATGAACTAGAGCGACGGGGCATACTAACTCTGATTCGGGTGACTGCATTTTCACTCGAAGCAGTAGAATATGGACCATGGATTGTAGACCCTTTTTCAAATAGCAATTACAATGGTTTATGAGAGAGAGTTTTAGTACGCGTAGTTTCTTGCCACAATAAAATACCATTAACAGAAACGACACACCCCCTAAACTCTATCCCATAATCCTTTGCAATTACGTATATATTATGGGAGGTCCTAAAAACAGGC
>WURT03555936.1:0-41043 GCA_009936505.3 Holothuria glaberrima | reverse complement strand
AAGCAAATCTTAGTTTTCAAGTTTTCAAAGTGGGGGAGATACCCCTCCCCTTAGTCCTCTCCTCTAGGCCGGCGATCACAACATACTTCATGCCCCCCCCCCCCCTCTTGAGAGAAATCCTGCGTACGCCACTGTATAACTATGTCAATGAGAGTCGGTCTGCAACAAATGTAGCTGGTCCCAAGATAGTTCACACCCCCTGCGAATTCACGTTTATACGCCCCTGCTAACCACCAAGTGTGCTCACTCCCACCTAACTCGACAAAAGCCTTCCATGGAAACATTTTTTTTTTCAACGTCGAGACTATTTTATTATTCATGGCGTGTGTATGCAAAACGAAGACCGGGGACTTATTCGGCCTTCGTTTCGTATACACCCATTAGAGGAAGCAGCTTCTTTCTAAACACTTATTCTTCCAATAGTTTATGGAATGCGTAAGATTGTGTTAGTAACGCATGTATCTTTACAAATAGTGGATTGTGTGATAATAGATAGGTGTTGAGCGTTTGTAGTAAATCTTTTACATGCAGACAATTATACAGAGATATAAAGTCACAAGCTTTTCTTTGCGGTGCAACAAATACAAATCTAAAGCACCTTATTCCATACCCAAAACAAAGGAACAGACATCCATTTGATAAGTACAACTGTCCACACACAGTTCAGGAGGTGCTATAGTTAGATTTACATAACACTACACAGTACTGTTCACTGTACACAGACAGACTGTACAACATATAGCCAGTGCTGGTAACTCTCTTGGAGGTCAGTATCAACACAAATGTACTGTGCATGCAGGTGCAGAGGGTTGTTTTGATTTTGGTGTCAGATTACGAGAGCTTGTGTGTGAGTGCATGATCATGATACTGTTAGCAAGCTCTCATTCTGTTGTGGGAGAATAGCTGTAGGCTAATTGGTCACTGTCTGGAGCTGGGCAACTAAGGACACTTGATGACTGACTCTTCAAAGGCTGTAGGGATGTAGGTTACTTTGTTTATAGTTTGGTATCTCTGTTAAAAGTAGGCGGAGTTATGATTAACTTTTTAGTGGTGGTAGTATACTCTTTTGGTCTTCTTGGGAGGACTGCTTCTGACCTTTAAACCTCATCTAACTAACTAACTTACAGACTATTGTAGTAGCCTACTGCTCTAGTTTCTTCTCCCATCCACTGATCACTCACCCTTAACCAACCCATCCCACTCACTTTGTATCCCACCCATAAATCTTAATAACAGGCGCATTACTCTATGTTTGCTTTGTAATAGTCTAGAGAAATGTGAGAGTTCGTCAGTAGTTTGGCATGGAATGACCCTATAGCAACATTATGGTATGAAGTGCTTGACCTCCCCCACAACTTTATCACAATCTTAATGTCCACTTATTGGACAACTATTGCAGCCAAAAAGTTTAAAATGACACTTTTGATGTTGTATTCATTAGAGAATCCGCTCTCTTGAAACTTGGACAAACTTATCCTGTCCTTGAAGACCTTGCTTAACAGGCAACTGACAAAAAGCCACATTGTTGCAGATTACATGGTCCAGTGACCGCCTATTGTTGTTTGAGGTTTTCTTTTGTTAAACAATCGGCCAAGTTGTGACGCTTTCGGCCAAGTCATGACGTCCACTTTCAAGGAGCAGAATTCCCTAATGTCACTTTAATAATTTGTTTTTGATTACTAACAGACTGTATAAGAAAGCAATTCGAAATCATAATATTAACTTCTGGGAGGCTCTAAATAAGGTAATACTATCACGGTCCGAAATAGCCGTATCGCATTGCAGTTTTTCGACGCAATCGAGCACAGCAGCGATGCAAAAATTTTAACGCCTCACAGATTTGCGAACCAAACCTGCAAATCGATTGAAGTAGTACATCCTGGCTTCTACACAAAGAACTGGACTTGTCTTTGTTCCACACCTTATTTTACATTCCAATCCCAATCTAGATACTATCATTAAAATGGATTAATCCCCTGTAAGAGTTTGTAATAATTCAAAAATTAAACTCGCCTTTTCCGGCCCGCCTAGCCATCCGCGATCCAATAACATAGCGCTAGCGTAGCACTGCTGCAGCTGGCGTAATTGTTTACAACACTTTACCTTCGTAGAGCGTGTGAACATGAACTATAATCTATCCTGTACAGCACATGCTCTCAGCCACCACGTTCCCGACTTCCCGCTGCGCGGGCTAACATTTCACGTGTTTTTTTTTTTTTTTTCCGAATGAACGTACAGTACGTAAGTTATATAATCTGCACAACACTTGACTAGCGCGATGCACTGGGCGAACCGCATGACTATTAACATCTGCCTATATAGCTCTCCATACTGTGTGCTCTCGTGTGATCAATTCGTCACGGACACTATCTGGCCGGGTCATGTTCGGTGACTGATAACGATATCGACCGATATCATCGTTACGTAGGCTATCGGTATCTATGGGTTACAAAGTGCTGATTGTCGTCCGATATCAGCGTCTTGATATGGATTACTTTTTTCAACCAAAAGAAACTGCTATAAACTGCTATGCAAAGTTTGGAAATTTCTATACAAAATAAACAATGCTTGGAGTTTTGACAGTATTCTTAAGGCGGACCCTGATTACTATTGGCTCACACAGTTCCAGCTAAGGGTGCTGTGGAAATTTACATAAAGTGGTAAAACTTAATTACAAACAATTGTGCAGTTTGTAAGATGACAGTTCTAATAAACTTGAACCTTACCTGCATGCCAACTCTGCACTTATAGGTTATTGCAGATTTTACACATTAAACTGAACTTCAATCCCTGTTGCGTGACTGGGAATACAGTGATAATCAGATAAACATTTATATGTAAACAATGAAGCCTTAAGGTTAAGGACTTAAGAAATTGTGACTCTGAAAAATAATGAAGTCAAAGGACAGACTGTGAGTAACTGCTGTACGTGCTAACACCTACTTAACTGTGAGGGAGTACCCTTTCGCTGATAAATCACCTTTTTATACCTTCAGGTGGAGAGGTAGGTAGAGAAAGAGAGATATTGATGGGGTTATCAGTGACAGAAATATGCAGCTTTTACAATGGAATTACATGTACAGTGAAATGAACACTATCATGTCAGAGAAAGTATTGATTTAATCTGCATATGTGCAGTAATTCTGGATGAAAATATTTGAACTCCTAGGTATAAAAGGTCTTGTATGATTTTTTTACCGCACAAATCGTTCTCTAAAGAATTTTTAATGGATGTGTAAGTCAGCTCCTTTAATACTTTACATGCCACTTGTAAAGATGAGGTATCATCAGTTAAGAACTCGTGAGGCAGATTCTGAGAAGACACTTGACTGGAATTCGGTCTAAATGTCTAGAAGTAGGTTTGGGCAATTACCCATGTGACTGTTTAAAGGCAGACTGTCATCAGTGTGGCATCACCTAATATGCACTGAGATAACCTGAATTCATGATTCGTTACATTTCAATTGAAATAGAAAGTGGGCAAATTTAACCTTTGCCTTCAAATATTATCTTTGACTTTCAACAACATTTTTACACATCAGTAAAATTCTAAGATAAAGTGTGTAGCCAGCCACTTAGCTTACATTACACAGCACACAGGTTGAACATGTGCATTTCAGGGAGCTGTTATTTAACCGACTGGTAAAGTGGTTGGAGCATCCGACTTGTAACCGGAAGGTCGGGGGCTCGAATCCTGGCCGGGTCATACCAAAGATTTTAAAAATGGAACCTACTGCCATTGTGCTTGGTGCTCAGCATAAGCAATTGAGTAGGGTAAACAGGCCAGTGAGCCACAACTGGAATAAAGGCCGTGGCCGGCCCGACTTACACTAATTGGTTAGAAACTGAGCCGTAAAACCATATCTAACTCTAACTCTAATTCAGGGAGCTGTCACCTGACACAGGTATGGTCACAGATATAATCACATACAGCAGTGTGATCAACATATATAATAAATCCATCCTTGGGTCAGTTAGCTATAAACTGCTTCTTAGAAGGTAGTGCGAAAGCCCTGCAGTATTTTGAGTCGGGCAAGGAATCTACGCGAGGGTGATATCGTGTGTGTATGAATGTGTCTGTGACGCTTTGATTTTTAACCCGATATCTTAAGATGGGTAAGTCTGGGGGATTTCATACTTGGCATGTAGATATTGAGTAGATGATCCCTATTGTTTTTGATGGAGATCAAGGGTCATCTGGGGTAAACGGGGGTCAAACTCTGAAAACCTTGTTTACACAATATCTCAAGTTAGGAAGTTTGGATAAATGTATATGTAGTATGGCGAGAAAAAGAATTCTACTGATTTTGGTACAGGTCAAAGGTCATTTTGGGTCACTTAGGGTCAAAGTCTGAAAACCATATTTACATGATATCGTTAAGTTGGAATCTTGGACAGATTTTATACTTGGTATGTGGATGCATCATGGTCAGAGGTAGAACCATATAGTTTTTGGTGGAGGTGAAAGATCATCTGGGGTCACCGAGGGTCAAAGTCTCAAAACCTTGTAAGCACAATATCTCAAGGTAAGAAGCTTATGTAGATTTCATGCATGGTATGTGGATGCCTTATAATAACTGGAAGTACCGTATTGGTTTTGGTGGAGGTAAAGGTCATCTGGGGTCATCAGGGGTCAAACTCTGAATACATTTTTACAAGATATCTCAAGCTAGGAAGCTTGGATTCTTCACATGGTGAACATTTAATCAATCTGAAAACCCCAATGAGGTTTTAAGATGTCAAAGGTCGGCTGAAATTACCAGAGGCTAAAAAAGCAAAAACTCCGAAGAATTCACAAGGTCAAATATGAACACAAAGTTGTAACTTTTAAGCATAATGAGCACATTCAAAGAATGACTGAAAGAAACGGGACATCTTGGCATTATTTGGGATTATACATGTAAGTGCTATTCATCGAAACCACAATGCATTTTGCATTCTGGTTTAGTTTTTATGGTATGTATTTGTGTGCATGTGTGTGGGCTTTGTTAGGAGGTGGTTTGTAACGCTTAACTTGAACACACGATACATCAAGAAAGGGATGATGGGGACAATCTCATTGAGCATACTAGATTTGTAATAGTGAATTGCTTGTTAATACGGTGTCTTAAAGATTGAAGCAGTGGAGATTATGATACTAAGTATGTGCAAGACAGGTTCTTATTATATACAAGAATTCTTGCTTTGAGTTAGATCACAGGTCAGTTTTCAGATGTCAAATGATAAAAAAACAGAAAAATATGTAAGCCACAAATCACGGTTAATAGAAATGGAATACTGATCAACAGCCGTAATTTATAACTGAAATTTGCGGGCCCTCTTGGACCTTCCTCAGCAACAACTAGATTGACAAACAGGTGAAGATACGGAGTGACTGTCAAAATGTACAGCAACAGAAAAAAAAACTTAATACCCGAAAGAACTTATGATGGGCTGCAATAAGAGTAGCATTAAAACGTGTACAAAAGGTATGCATCAAATAACAGTTAAGAAATGTTAAGGAATAAGAGGAACAACGGGGAAGGAAAACTAAAAGGTATTTACCATAATGGAAGATATAAATAAATGGTAGTTAGTTATAAGAAATGGCAGTTATCAGAAGTCAAATAAACTGTAATTAATCTATTATCTGAGTCCACCGATTCTATCCTGGACTAGATCTCCTCAAACGTATACCCAGCTTTGTTCAGGATATCACTCATTTTCTCACACTTATAAGGCAAATACATGACCTTCCATGATATGGATCCTAATCTATAGTTACTAATTTTCATTCTATGATAAGTTGTATTTACAAGGTAATGTTACTATCATGGGCACAATCATGACACCTAGTTTTGCTTACATATTTTGGCACAAAGTTGAACAGAACACCGTCATAAATAAAGTCGAAAAATAATATTTTCAAGTTTTGAAACATTTTCAAGGAAATATCTATTTTTGGCAGGGCTTGGGGCATGATTTTAATTCTTTTCCAAGATAAAAATTGAAAACTGACATCTTTCAACGCTTCATATGGAAATTTTTCATGAAAATGTTTAAAAGACCATTTCGATCAAATTGTGCAACTACTTTTTCACAACAAAACAATAAAGAGTACTTGTTTTCTCCGTAAAGACCAATTGGGGAAACGCAGGATTACCCTGGTAAAATCGCATTTTCTCTGCCAAAAATGTAACACCTCAAATTTTCGGAGAAAAATTTTCAAAGTTAAAATTTTAGTGTCACATAAACCAAAATTACAAAGAAAAATTTCAAAAAATATAGCAATGAGTGTTGTTTTAAATAATTTTTTGGAAATTGTTGGAGAATGGAATCAAGAACTGAAATAATACAGCCTTTTTTTTTGATAATCTTGCGAGAAACACTCAAGTCATTTAAAGAAACAGGAAACAACGTTTTATTCAAGACAAAAATATAAAACTGAAAAAAGAGGTGTACACAAACATGTTAGTCAACTGATATGAGAAAGTTATCGTCTCCAAGTCAAACTTGTAGCCGATAATTGTCTTCTCTAAGTTTGCTTGTAAAATGAAAGACGTTCTTTAGGCAAGCAATACTTAATGGTATTCCAAAGAAACTTAGAGACGAAAATAAACGGCTACAAGTTTGTTGTTGTATGATGAGTTCTCCATTAACTTGACAACATGCACAAAAAAAATGCTTTCGTTACACTTGTAGCCGATAATTGTCTTCTCTAAGTTTGCTTGTAAAATGAAAGACGTTCTTTAGGCAGACAATACTTAAAGGTATCCACAGAAACTTAAAGACGAAAATAAACGGCTACAAGTTTGTTCTTACAATGTCAGCTCTCCATTTACCTGACAACACGAACAAAATGCTTTAGTTACACTTGTAGCCGATAATTATTTGCTCTTAGTGTGCTTGTGGGATGAAAGATGTCCTTTAAACTGATAATACAAATTTGGATATGCCACGAAAACTTAAAGACGAAAATTATGGTCTCCAAGTCAAACTTGTGGCGGATAATTATCCTCTCTAAGCTCCCTTGTCAAATGAAAGACGTTCTTTAGGCAGACAATACTTAGAGGTAGTCCACAGAAACTTAAAGACGAAAATAAACGGTTACAAGTTTGTTCTTACGATATGAGCTCTCCATTAACCTGACAACACGTACAAAATGCTTCAGTTACACTTGTAGTCGAAAATTATCCGCTCTTAGTGTGCTTGTGGGATGAAAGATGTCCTTTAAACTGATAATACAAATTTGGATATGCCATGAAAACATAAAGACGAAAGTTATCGTCTCCAAGTCAAACTTGTAGCCGATAATTGTCTTCTCTAAGTTCTTGCTTGTAAAATGAAAGACGTTCTTTAGGCAGACAATACTTAGAGGTATCCACAGAAACTTAAAGACGAAAATAACCGGCTACAAGTTTGTTCTTACAATGTGAGCTCTCCATTAACCTGACAACACGTACAAAATGCTTTTGTTTTCATACTTCTGCAAATTCTTGGTAAAATTTCACTGTCATTCGTGTCAATTATTACAAAAGGTGAGAAATTCGTGATAAAAGGATTTTTAAGAAATACTATGCAATTAAGTTGCAAGAATATGTGCTGCTTTGACGAGGCCGCTATCTTTTTAAAAATGAATAATTTGAAATCATGGTCATAAATACAATGTACTACATTCTGTGACTATCCCACCTCACCACAACAAAAGCTTTGTGGGATTTTAAAAGCTTCCTAAGCTCATCACCATTCCCTGTCTTCCAATCATTAAGCATTAGTCCTGTTTCTACCACGTAAAATTCAATAAATGCCTATTAAATAGGTCCACCATCATGTCAAATGCTCATATGTATATGTCCCTTTGTATCAGCTGTCTCTTCGATGCCCCTCATTTCTCAAAGAGGCAATGCAATATTATACAATATAGAGGGTATTGGTGATGAATTTTTTTATCAAAGTTTTCAACATGATAAAATATAATGCTTTGAAACAACATGCATGTAGCTGGCAAATGTATTCATTCAACCCTGGTTCCAATTACATTCCTCACTACTTTATCAAACAATTGAAATTCATTTAGTAGGCAATTGCTTGCCACTGATGTAACGTTTTGCTAGGCGGGCATTAAGATAAAATACCGAAATATTCCTCAATAAGAATAAAGGAAACAGCTGCTTACCCAATGAAAATATTAGCGGATTGACCGTCAGTTTCCCTTACAACCTACTGATGTTATTCGTCCAGAATGGAAGGGTCGTCTTGAATTATTCAATATAGAAAACTATGTCTTTCCAAACGTATGACTGCTAGTATCCCTTACGTTTACCATACTACGTATATGTGAGAGTAGACTTACGTTCATTTCTTTGCAGGATTCGGAGAAGTCGATGACCACATCCCTATGGTCTTTTCTTTAGAGATGAGGAACGTATATCTCAACACGGTCACATAATCTTTTCAGAATTCTTTTTTTCCCTTCGTGTTCATTTCTCTCATGCAAGCAATTTACAAAGCAATTGTAAAATTTAGAGGCCACTAAAAATTCACAAATCTCTTCGACTTTTCCAGGCAACTAACAAATTTTAAAATAGGAATAATATCGTCACGTCCAACTCTTTTTAATTCTATAATAAGTGCTTTAAAATTTTCTCGATTCATCATCATACTTTCGAGTGCAAAGTACTCTTGAAAGCGGCAGTGCATGAAAGCTATAGTCTTCCCGCATTCACCCGTTTTATCTCCTGTACATTTTGCTTGTCGGAGAATACCTATTGATATTGCCTTTTCCCTCATTTCAGAAGGCAACTGTAAAGCCGAACCAGATACAGCGCCACCGTTAAAAGTAAGATGAAAAGCAGCTTTTTCCAACACCTCTCGAAGAGCATTCCACTCACCCAGCACGTACGGTTTTTTACTACTTGCTGCGTATCGGGCTTCCAAGCACATAATAACCGTGTCTATTAGATCTGCTAGATTTTCAATTTTGGTTTTATTCAGAAAAGTGAAAGCAGACGTGCATTTAGGTACAAGTATGTGAATGATTAAGGTTACAAGATCTGGAGTTTTCCCGAAGTCTTCAAAAATATTATATTTTTCTAAAAAGCCACAGACATAAGAGTATAGAAATTGTGAGGACTATGGTGAGTCGTTCGACCTGGATCTTCTCCACCTCTTCCTCTCTTCCTCCATACGCTGTATGTCAATCTTCTTTTCATCCTTTTCCACTTTGCTATAGTGAGTGTTGTTAGCGTCTTCGTTAGAAGCACATTGTTTAGGCCTATTTCGTCCTGTGTTGTCAATTTTGTTATAATGCAAAAACACTTTCATAGTATATTCTTTACCCTCATTTTCACAAAATGGCTTTATTTCAATTCTTACTGCGCCAGACTGTTGAATTGTATTTATATTGATATCCTCCTTAAGTGTTGTTATCCACGTCTGTATGTTCATATTTAATTTTTTTTGCTTCTCCTCTAAGTAAAGCTCTAATAGTCAACCCATCTTCTGTCCTGGAAGACTTTTGGCCTTCACTTTCTTCTCCGACATTAAGACACAGTTCGTTAAGTCCATCCAAAGCAATACACATTTAAACTTTTTCAGATAATTCTCGATATTTACGATGGTAACATCATCGTTATCCTGGAACAAAGCACTCTTTGTTGAATCTACTAGTGTCTGATCTCCTGTAATTCCTTTCATAGATATGAGGAAGGGAAGAAAGTGTTTTTCCTTATCATCGGTCCACCGTTGAACAAAGTATTTAAAAAACATGGTTTTACCAGCGCTTTTGTTTCCTTGGATCAAAATAATGTTTTTATCTTTAATACGTTCAAGTTTATAAAGCTTGTCACTGAACGTAAACGAGGTATTTCCATTTGCGCCAATTATCTGACACCGGCAACCCGTGTATAGAGTTGACACAGAGATAGAATTTCCCCATGGCAAAGCTTGAACAAAACAAAGTGACTCGTAAATATTTTCAAGACAGTGGAGGAAATTTTCACCTGTAGAAAAAAAGGTAAGTTAAAAAAATCTCACATTCCTCCGTAATTTATATTTGTAAATACCATTATTATTTCATGCGAATAATGGAATTTCAAAAAGAAGTCAAACTTACATCGTGGAAACGTTGGCACCATTTTGCAGCTAAGCCACCTTGAATTACCAAAAAATTTCTCAGGCCCTCCCCACTACAGCGATCACTCACCCCATGCTTTGCACCCCTATCAAAATACCCTGGCGCCGCCCCCTGCTTAGACATTTAATAAACCAGTATGTACAGATTCCTGTCATTCGCTGTCGGTTTGTCAAATGGTTTGAATTTCTTTCAAGTATGCAAAAAAGGTCTGAGACATGACTTAACAATAAAGCAACAAAACAGAGAATATGAAATCCTAAATTATAACATTTATTTCTTTAAATTTACCTTGATCTGTCATATTGTTTTTCAGTTGAGTTGAAGGAGGCGAGATAAACCCATTTGTGAGCTGAAAATGGATTATAACTGTAACAGGTAAACACGTTCTCATCGGAAATAAAATGGGACACATACATATCTTGATTTGTAATCACTTCAGTAACTTTTGTAGTTATTTAGTTCACATTGAACCATTATGAAATTCATTTCCTAATCCTAAACTTATAATATAAATTTTAGCTATTTTGGCTACACATTGTAATACAAAGAGTGACGGTCTTCCTTAAATTAAAACAAAACTCAAAATGCTATCGAATTGAAGACTTATTTGTAAGTATTCATCCTCATCAGACGAAGCTGAAAGATAAAAAAATAAAAAAAAAAAAACATTTAATGCCTGAAATAGAGAACACATAACACAGAGAAGCGACTCTCTTTATTCCAATTCACTTTTTAATACGTTGTGTGAGTAAAAGTCTTGTAACTTCTGAAACTATTTGAACGAACGAGCTCTGTAAACGTTACATTACGATTTGACAGTAATGTTAGAATACCTTACAATACTTTTCATGAAAGAGCCCAAATAAACGCACAGTGCATTGCTACCAAACAGTAAATAGATAAGAATTACATATAATATCTTCACCTGCATACCATTGTTTTTCTAGCTGATTAATAACGTACATTTTTCTTAAAAACAAAGGACTTGAGAAGCAAGTTCAAGTCCAAGTTCAACTCTATTACGTCCCAAAAGGGAAATTCAACGCTCACGGTGAAACATTAACATACAAATACATTAAAAGGTATTATACGAATATAAACTTAAAAATTCAAATTCGTAAAAGTTCAAATATCAATAGACAAGGAGGTTAAGACGAGTGTAAGGTATGAGACAAAAGATGAAAAGATGATAAGATATGAATACAGAATAAAACATAAAAAAGCAGAGAAAGATAACTAAAAATCAAAAGGATCTAACGATTAAAGCATTCATTAAAAAGTTTAATACACCGGGGGATAAAAGATGACGTGTGTCTATTTTTATAGCTGCGTAAGGCGGTAGTCTCATTCGCCCACTACGAGGGATTATGGCACTATTGAGATAGATATAAAGGGGGTGGCAGGTTTCATTAAGAATCGTTCTGAGCTTAAAGTCAATATAACGTTGGTACGACAAGTAAATTGTGAACTGATCATCACCTAAAATACGGCCCGCTTGTCTAATGATTGAGCCAATACGTTTCTTATCTGTAACATCCACATTCCCACCCCAACAAACAATACAATACGGCCAGACACTACAAATCACCGAGTTATAAAAAATAGTAAGAATGCGACTATTGATGTTTAACTTGTTCAGTTTACGGAGGCAACACAATCTCGGGTTGACTTTTTTCACTAAATAATCTAAATAACGTCCGAATAATGTTCCCACGTATCCGCGGGAACATTTTTGAAGCACCGAAAAGCTCAAAATGGTTTTAATTCAAAGAGAGACTTGTTTGTATAAAGCTATATGACTTACACTTTTTATTTGAAACACCACCGACTGGTTGCTGACAAAAATATCTTCGGTGTTTTGTTCCTTACTACAATAAGCTTAAACACAAAGGCTAACTTTGTCTGCTACCTCTTGTGGAGAACTTTCCTAATATGATATACCTTCTTTCAATAGTCTCAGTTATATAATTTGATTCGCTTTTATGGGGTAATATGCGAAAGAAGCTGAAAAGCGCTCAGATACACCACAGTAACAAATTCTGGGGTGTTGAAATACGCTTTCTCTGCCATTTTTAAGTAACGTAAACCACCTTTTTTTGTCCATCTCGAGGCCTTTTCCATTAAATATAAAGCCTTTACATTGAAAGTAATATCGAAAACAGCACAGAATGTGACATTAATGTAAGGACCCTTTAATATTAACAGCGAGTTGCAACAGACGGGAGTGTAAAGACGGTGGTCTTAACTATTCAGCTTCCTGAACTAGTTCAACGCCTATGACTGGGAATAATCCTTCAAAAGATTGGGAGTGAAAATATTTGTTAGCATATTCTTACTATCTTAGTACATTTTAAATTTCAAAGAATATTGTACTTTTGCTTACCGGTCTCTACAACTGTAGTATTTCTGTTTCCCCTCTTACGAATAAAGCAAGCCACGATAAGAACCACCACAAGAACAACTACAGCAAGAGGTATGGTTATAGCAAGGATTTTAAAGTCGGGGTCACTTGAACTTAAATCAGGAGCCTCGTCTGTGTAGTTCTCTGAATCTTATAGAAAAAGAAAGGTTTATAAATAAACATTTTAAGGGAATATGTAAATTTTTAGATGTTGGATAAAGTTTCTTTTTTCCCATATTTACGAAAAGCATGGACGTAACGAACACATAAATTGCAATAGGAAAAACCCGAACTTTAGATAAAATTAATTGGGTAGGTTTTACAGCCCCAGGAGGGATTGAACACATGTTATAACAATAAAGTTTAATCATTTTAATATATATCTATTGGGGTAACAAAAGTTTTTAAAACGTTTATTGGGTCCAGAAAGAATGACATACCTATTTTATAATAATGAAAATGTGAAAGATAAATATTGTAAACTTACATGTAAAGAACATTTCCGTTCTAACTCCTGCACTTACGAAAACCGAAATCAAAACCACAGTGCTTCTGTGTAACATTTTAATCATTCATCTGCAAGAAGAAAAGCAAAATTCAAGTTCTGAAGCCTGTAATAACTGAAATGTGTTATCTAGCGTCCTGATAAACACATTAAAGTTTTTATGGACAAGCAAAATGCATTTTATTTACGATGACAGGTGATATTTTTATATTTTGTATGACAATAAGTGAAAAACTACAGTGCATTACCACAATATGGTCCGTTTTTAACTTTTAATTAGTAGAACCGCAGTAATTAAGGGCGAGGCCATTCTATAAAAAAAAGAAAAAAAAAATTTTTCATTCTCAACTGACTAATACTTTGCTACTACTACTTCACATAGTATCATGGAGAGAACATCCACTTCAAAACAGTTAAAACGGAAGAGTTTTAATAGCTATTTACATGTTTACAGCAGGATAATAGAATCAACTCTCGTTCTTTCCTTTGTGGATTTAAATAAAAAAAACATAGTAAAGGTTGATGACTTTAGAAGCAAGATGGGGGTAGAGCAAACAAGTGAAGTTTCCTTTCACATGAACTAAGCCAGGTATATTTACGAGGGTGAAAGTTGACCATTCAACTATCTGCAAAATTGCAAATTTGACACAGGCGATTTCCACTCGGGCATCAGAATCGACAAATAAAAAACCATCCATAGTATACAACACGGTCATGAATCAGTTTAAACTTACACATAATTGTTAACATTAACACCGGCACGGGGGGCATGGGGGCGTGCCCCCATCGAAAAATTCTGAAAAATTTGAATGATGCAAAAGGCGTTTAAGCTTTATATATCTGTAGGGATGGAACTATTGTAATCATTTTCTATCACAAATGTTTCTCAAACTATCAGAATTGTGCAAATCTTTAGCCAACTTTCAAACTTTTTGCGCGCTTCGAACGCTTCAAACCTCACGACAATGTTGTTCTTTTTATCAATATCTTCCGATAACAACTTCCAGGGAAGCACTGCAGCAAACGCCCAAAGCTGTTTAGTGCGAATTACTAGGTAAAAGACTGGCATTTTGAGTGGCATGTATGTTTGTTCAGCAACTGAAAGTGTCTCGATGCAGATTTTGAATGCAGGGTTTGCCGTGGAAATCTTACCTAACGAAAAATTTCGGCGCGCTTTGCGCGCATGCACCACTTTTTGCATTCTATCTCATTAATATGAAGGTAATATTCCATGCTACCGGTATTATTCTGATCACAAGAATTTCAAAAAGCAGAGATTCATCTCCAAACATCAGTGGGAACCTTACATCAATATGGGATCTTTCAATCTAATTTGTAGCATGTTGTGGAAAGTTGGAACTTGAAAGTACGTCCTTGGCGTAATACATTTTTCAGAAATTTTTACCGAGCGCTTCGCACGTAGCCATTATCGGTGTAGATGGTGGTTGTTAATTAATACAAATACAACGAAAAAGCATTCTGGAACGCGCTTGTCAGTCCGTCATCCCTTTTGTTGTACCTATGAGGGAGGCCTAATATCACCTTCCTGCACCTCTCCCTCCGCCCATTCCCGATTGCTGGAAGCCTGCTGTTCGTCTAGATTTTCGTTCAAAATTAGTAAAAGTACAATAGTTGTAAAGTGCTTGACATCATACTCAATTTTATGACTTGGATGTCAGGTGATAGGCATTCAGTGGCGTGTTCAGAAGGCCAGTGGGCCATGGGCCCCCTTCACTGATGCCGTTTTTAGTACCTAAAATGCGTAAAATTATTTAACAGAAAATTTTACCTTAAAGTTAGCATATGTGGCTCCAGGTAACATGTAGGGATACCTAATTTTTAAAAAGTTACACCCCTTCCCCTTAGACCCTTCCACCCGCGACGGCAACTTTAAGGATCTCCGTTGCTGTACAATTTAAAACAAACGCAGAGAATATAAAAAATGGGGGAAATTTACGCGGTATCGGTGGTGCCCCCTCCCCAATCACCAAAGTCTGGAGGCACCACTGATTTTCAACATAGCTGACTAATTGAAGATCAAGAGTAGCATAAACTGTAACAGCTCGTTGAACTGGAATTCACTTCTCAGAACTTCACACACATCCCTAATGTTTTTCGGGCATTCAATTCAAAAGTTCGGGAACTCAGTAGAAAATTCGGGCAATCTTTTCACTTTTACTCAATCTCTGCTTGCTTTTTAATTTGAGTAAGGTATCAAATATTGTTCATGTCTGATCTTTTGTTACAAAGGCATACTGAACTGGATTTGAAACCCGACTTTTGTGCGCTCAGAGACCTATTTTTGATTTTCACTGGGGGTGTCACACCCCATACCCCCGTTTTTACGCCCCTGGTCAGATGACGTCGAAGTATCGACAAGTTTGAACCCTCATCTCCCAGTTTGAGCGCCGATATTCATGGGACTATTTTTTCTCATGCCGGGAACTCTCTGATTCAGGCATCTTGAGCAACGTGGCTTTCGTTAAATATCTATCTTCGTCTCTCTTGGCTAGAAAGCATTTGTAACAACTGAATCATTGTTTCTTAAAGACTGATCATGTTTACAAATAACTTCAAGGGAGGTGAGTCCTGATTTGGGTGCCTTAGACTTCCTCCACAGAAAAAGCATACCGCTTTCAAGTTGCAAACTTCTCTTGATTTCTTAATTACCAAACACTTAGGGATGTATCCTAAGCATTGCAGGTTTTATTAGTGTGGCTTAAAACGTCAAAGTTTTTTTATAAATTTAAATTCAGATTCACATGTTTATGTCAATAAATGCTTAATATCACATATTTATTAAATATATTATTAAGTTTCACTACACAAGTGTGCATTGCACAATTATAAAACTAAGTAAGACAAATAACGTAGTTGTTAAGAGATCTTTCTCTTCATAATGATATAATTGCCAATGCACGGTAAATGATTGATGTGTAATATCAGCTTTTAATGAAGTGTGCACTAAAACTACGAATATTATTCAACTGAGGTACTTTCATATTTTCATATTGTTCTTTGTGATAAAGTTTGAAAGTTACCTACTTTACATTCTAACTTATCATCTGCATGGACAGTGTACTGTGGTAACGATTTTGGTAGCAACATTTTCTAGTTAGCATTAGCAGCTGCAACGTGTTCCAAAATATAATCAGCCTCTTTTTGTTACAACGTTACTTGTATAAGCGCTTTCCTCGCCACGTGCCATGTAATAAAGCCTCACGATGAATTGTTCACGTTAAAATGTCCAGTTGTGTTTATTTTACTTGCCCAGTTACACCTTTTGCTGAAAAGCAACCAATCATATCCAACGTATTGACATTTAATCCAGCTCCACGAAACCCTAGCCAGTTGACTGACACACTGTAAATACTTTCGAAAAGAAAGCAGCCAGGTTTTTGGATGAGTTTTGTTTACAATCTTGCCAAATCTACTATGTTATTGTTTGTAACCTGAGTGAAATTGAGCCGTTATATAGGGGTAATAAATTACCTTCAGCGATGGGGTTGGAAATGCAATAAACCACACTTAGACAATAGAAAAGTGAAGTTTGAAAATTAACGTTTTAAGCATCTTCAGTTCAGTATGGAGAACAGAAGGACTTCACAAAATATCGCACAACCTACTCCATCAAACTAGTTTAATAAAATGTAGCACTTTACATTTCAGCAAAACTTATAGAGAAATTGTCATCCCAGAGAGTTCCAGTTCTCCCAACTAAGCAGCTTGTAGCTCCTCCCATAACTGTATAAAGCTCCTCCTTGTACGGATACAAACCAATTTTATTGCTTAAGGCCGTGACCTGGTTAGCATACAAGGCTATAAAGTATAATCCAAACACTCTCTGCTCTAACTTTCAACTTTGATGTCAATCAAAGAGCAGTTACCAACTGAGAATTTTGATACCCCAGACTAAAAATGTACTTGGGGTGATTACTGTCTGTCTTTAAATATCTAGCATAAAGGGAAACCTATTGAGCTTTGAAGATGGGAGATAAACCAAAAGGATTTACTTCCCAGCCTTTGCAATATATTTTATGTAATAGCAGAGTTACATACGCACTCATTTCCGTTACTAATGCGGAAATAACGTTGTTCGTTTATACATATCAGAGCCAGTTTGAGGGTAATAATCCAATTCTTTTCATCACTTGCATTTTACTTTACAAAACTTTTCAATGCTTAGACATACACGATCTGACTAACAAAACGGCGGTTGTGATCCTTCCGCAAGTTCCTTTTACAGGACGTTTAAACTTTAGTCAACAACTTGCTACAGCATATCATAGAAACACACTCTTAACTGACACAAGGAATGCTATTCAAAGCAAATTGTTCTTTGAGCTTTGTATATACATTATCATCATAGAGTTAACTGTTTGATCTACGATGCAACTAAAAGTTTGTCTATTGAAGGAGTTCATACGCCGAATATATTTCAAATCGAGTTTTACGTACAGTGGCAGGATTGGTATTTAGAACTGCAAGCATACACATTGAGACTATTTTGTTTCATTGTACCTTCATAAATGGGAATCTAAAACCCTTTGTTACATTTTCTATTCTACATCAAATCAAAGAATAAAGTCTTCTTTCAGAGCAAAAAAGTCTAGTCCTCATTGAACTTTTACATAATGTAACAGGATGACCGAGTAACGGGACGCGCCAAAGGAGTGAGTGTTATGGTAGGGGTCGAGCCACTGAACGGTTAATTTTCTGTTTTGTTGGAAGGAGGGGCATAGTGCGATGCTCATCCGTGTAAAGCAGTCTGCCTAGTTATAGATTAGATGCTGTTATACGACCGCGACATCTTCAGAACTATTCGCCAGATGCAGAGTTTGGTCGTTTTGATTAGTGTCTTTTACTTTGTATTGTAGCCCCATTATTAGGTAACTTAGGCATATTTAGCCTACCCACATACCTGGGAAGGTTGTAGACTTTATCTTAAATCCTCAGTTGTTGTCATGTAGGCTTTTTGTCAAACGGCACGGTAAAATGCCTCGAGGGTTCAGTACTCCATCTGGCCGGAGCATCCTCCCAAAAAAGTTTTGGGTCTCACCGGAAGAAACGTTTCCTTGAAATGACCTCGTATGAGGTGAACAACTTGAAAAATAGGCCTTTGTTCGGTAACATGGTACACAATATTGCACAGATTGAGCAAAATATTGGCTCCCTGTATAGGCCATAAAAACCTTCAGCGAATTGCAAAGCGAAGGCCGTATAGACTACCGTAGGCTATGAAACAAACTTTTGTGCAAGCCGTGGGGGTCTGCTTTGTGACACCCTCTAGTAAGTAACATGTGTCTTTTTTAGATCGGGGAGGTGTTAAGACTTATCACGTACCACCTCCCTGTTTAGATCAATTAGTATTCTGTAAAGGTCGGCAAAAACCATCATCAGTCCCTTCATCAGTGTTCCAACGCTACTTTCGAACACGATATTGGAAAACGACTAAGGACAGTGAACCACTCTGTCGAGTAGACGGATGGATATGACACAATGCCTGCTACTCCCGATAAGGGCTAGCAGCCCGACTAGAGTTTTTTTTTCCTCTAAATGAGCATAGATTCCTCTTTATTTGAAACATCTGACTCAATTACCTGCGCAACCCACGCACCCTGTACTGGTCCGTATGTTAGTTATTCTAGAAAACCTTGAATAGTCAAATTGCTTGATACTTCAAGTTTGTATACATGGTGCCATCTGAAAGTGTATAAAAAACATGGAATAAAAATGCCAGTATTCCCATCTTCAGACTACTCTCCAATTAAGTCCACGCTCCTTATCCCGATCTAGTCATGTCCCTCTTTTCTTCCCCGTCCCTACAAAATCATCTTCCGGCCCTCACTGGGGCGTCAGGGAGCTTCCAAATTAAAGCTTACAACATCCTGGTACCACTTTCCCCCTCCATTTATTTTTCAATATATTTGTAGAGTTGTAAGTCAATCTCCTTTTCTAGCTCCCTTATCCATTCCAGCAACTCCCTTATGAAAATATCCTGGTTACTCGAATAAACACTGTACTATCATTTTAACGTGGAAGTGATATGCCGATTCTGTAGTAATACATCTAAAGCTAAGGAACAATATCTGAATGTACAACTGTTTTTATTGCTCATGTGAGTGTTATCAATTGAGAAATGGTGCTTTCATTTTAGCCTTCCACATTTTTTGTCACATAACTTGTGAACTGCTGAAAAATCGTTTGTTGTTCCTGCTCTAGGTGACAATTCAATACCAATTCGTGGATAATCTTCCAAAACGAAATGTGACCAATTATAAGTAGAACCTTAACATTTGATTTGATTTTTTATATCTCCGATTGATTTATATGGCAAGATAAACAAGCCTCAAAGCCATATAAAAGCAACATAGAACACAGTACAACAACACTTGGTACACTTGCAACTAATAGCATAGCTCTTTAGAAAAAAAGACAAAGGAGCAGAAACCAACGTTCAAAACAAACACAGTAATGCTCAAGAAGTAATTAACTCAAAGCTACCTTTTGATCCTTTTGATTGCTTACATACCCCAGAGACACTTCTGTCGTCGACAATGGATTTGTAGTAACGAGTCCTTTTATTGTGTCTCACATCAAAGATTTTCAAACAGGGTGAGCGATAGTTGCAAATCCTTTTGTGCTCTCAAGGCTAAAAAGATAGATCATGTATTACATTATCTTCTTAATATAATTTTCAACAGCTTGGAAGTAACCTGTCAGAAGTTTCTCCCATAGGGAAAAAATCCTTTCTATGCAACAGGAATACATATAAGGTCATTTGCATAAGTTGTGATGTTAAACACTTTGCGGAAGGAGTAAGTTGGTACATGGTACTATATACAACAAAATCAAGCTTGCGAACTGTCAGCTAGTAGTTAGAACAACAATGCTGATTATGCTGGAGTTCCCGTTGTGAATGGATGTTCCTTCGAACACCATTATCAAAGTCCAACACAATTGAAGACACTTAACCCATTAAATACAGATGATATATGGTAAATGAACTTTTCGTTCTCATGGTATGAGGTGTAACAAGGGAAGTCTCTGCGTCTCTCGAAATACACGTATATATGAGGTAATGACCTAACACTGAAAATCGAACTTAAGTGTAGTGAAACAACAAACCAAGATTTCCCAATATTGTCATATTTCCTAATGTAGTGCAAAACAGGCGAAACAAGGCAGATCTTATAAATAATGTACAATGTGTAACAGGTTTTATTTGCTAGTTATTTGTAATACTGCAGATAGATATTCAAGTTAGCCGTAGTGGTATGGACGATTGTAGTTTACAGGATGAAAGCATTTAAATACAAAATTGGTTACCTTCTAGTAGGGTCAGAATCATGATACAGCCATTAAGACATAAACATGTCAGCTAAGGGTGAGGCTTAGCATTATGATACTGAGATTACGCAAACAGCAGGGACCGCGAAGACAGAGGGCTTAGGGGTTAACCCCTGCACTTTTTCTGCCGTAGGTATCTTTGGCCGCCTTCAGTAAACTAGGAACTGGGGCTTTCATTTCCTTGAACATATTGGACCCCTTCGATGATTACCCCCCTTTCCATTTCAAAATCAATCCCGCTGTCTCTAAACAGATTCTGATCAAGGTACAATGAATCAATTGCCTATTAACGATTTGTAAAGGTGTTCAAGTTTATGTTCAGGTTAATCACATGCACGTTGCTAAATTACATTTATGGTTTTCAAGTAAAAGTTGCAAGAGTCAATCTGGGAAGGAAACTAGTTTCAAGCCAACTGTGAGCCTGGGAAAATATGCAAATCACTATCCGAATGAAAGAGCCACGCTCTTGCAGCAAAAATACTAGTGTCCCAGTTTTGATCATTGGGTAACTTATTCGATTAACTATTTTTTACGCCGCTGCGGCAAAGTGTTGAAGAATACTAGGCACGCAGTTACGTAATTCCATATCTACATAAACTGTTAACAATGTCAATAACATTGGATCATAGTTCCTCCTTGGTGTCAAGGCACGATGACAAGATTACATACTACGTAATTAACACTCCTTAAATGTCCACGAAAGAGGGAGCACAAAGCCTTGCGACAAAGAGAGAAAAAGAGAACAACAGCAATTCTGTTTTAAATGCCTGCTGTTCTCCAAGAGTACTCGTATGTGCACATGGTGCACATGATAAAGGGGACAGGGTTGCTAAGTCAACAGACAACATTCTTGAAGATGGAATTTTTCTTTTTGCTGTGGTCATACATGTATTTAAGGTTGAACTTGAAATAAACAAGTCTTCAACGAGCCACATTTTTACAGTCAAATTACTCAATTTACAAAGTTTTTCAATAGTTTATGGTACATGTGGCCATTAGAAGTTATGTTGAAAAGTGGTAAAGGAATTGATAGGGCAACACGTGTGCCATTAGCCCTAAGTTCACATGTGATGAAGTTCGAATTACAGGACCAAGATCTCGTTAAAGATCGTGATCAATAACTCAAAGACTAGACTGTTATCTTCCAAAAGCAACGGAAGTTTCTCTCTAACTTACACCGGTTCAGATTTGAACCACATTCTATCAAATGGGCCCTTAATAGAACTGTGGTTTAATATTTGACTATATTTGGTACAATTTAACCCGAAAAAAATAAGTTTTCAACCGAAATTAAGTATTTGATTTAATGTTAGTTAAGTGCCCGACTAATTATTTTAACTGGGCGTTTTCATAAAGTAGTTTGAGGACATGCTCGTTATTTTCATCACTGGTTTATCACTTCATGTTAAAGCAACTTTGATCTTGAAACCGTGATACAAATTTCGATATTAAAAACTTTACGGAAGAGAGCGTCATTTCAAGGAAATTGTCAGCTCAAATTGGGGCTCCAGCCACCAACTCTCACCTACCATGACCTGACAGTCTGGACAGCAGCTCATCTTTAATCTTTAGTCTCTACTTTCAAGACAATTAAAAGCGCAATGTGGAAATTAAACCACCCTAATTTCTATTTCACGTAATCGTCGAGAAAGAGCGGAAACATTTTAGTGGTTCATCTTGCTCAACCCGACATCATCATTATGTAGACAATTGCCAATTTTTCCATATCCAGTTGGTTTTTTCATATGATTATAGCACCTCTACTTGCCAATGTATTGGCAACAATAACTAATTCTAAGAAATAGTTTTGGTATTTTGACATTTCCACTAAGGTTTAGAATCATTTAATTGCTTAAGCTCATATCTCTGTTGAAATGCAAGTTAGCTTTTGCGTTGAGGGACCAATAGCATCTATGCGATGGTGATGTCGTGTCAGTATGTGGGTATGTGAAGAATGACCGACCCTTTTCATATTTGGTATATAGATTTCTCATTTTGAGAGAAAGAACCCTGTTGTTTTTGGTGGAGGTCAAAGGTCATTTGAAGTGAAAAACCGAAAACCTTGTTAACACGATATCTCTAGAAAGCAGTGACCCACATTTTTCATATTTGTATATATATTTGTCATGTAGAGAAGAAGAAACCTAAAGTTTTTAGTGGAGGTCAAAGGTTATTAGCGGTTACCGGAGTTTAAACTGCGAATACCTTGAAAATGGCTTGTAAACGCAATATCTCAAGATAGAATGAACAACACCTTTCATATTTGTTATATAGATTTGTCATGTTTGGAGAAAGTACTCTATAATTTTTGGTGGAAGTCAAAGGTCATTTGAGGCCACAGGGGGTCAAACTCTGAAAAACTTGTTAACACGATATCTCAAGGTACAAAGCTTGGATAGATTTTATTCGTGGTATGTTGATGTGTTTTGGTAAAACAAAAAACCATGTTGTTTTTGATCGAGCTCAAAAGTTATCTAGGGTCACCAGGGGTCAAGCTCCTTAACACGATTTCTCAATGTAGGAAGCTGGAGAGATTTCATACTTGGTTCATGGATGCTTTATGGTTCAAGAAAGAACCTTTTCTGTTTTGCGGAATTCAAAGGTCATCTGGGGTCATCAGAGGTCGAAAAGCAAACTTTTCCAAGGATTTCCAAGAAAATCCTAACATTTTCTACTGCATGGAATCACAAGTCCGTTTGACTTTCTGGTTAAGACACGTCGCGGAGTAAACTTTGTCATGAAAACATTGTTCATAAGACTTAAGTCTTTGAAAGGAAAAGTTTAAAGTTAACAATCTTCTTTTCATAAAAGTTGATTTGAATAAACATATTTTTACTTCAACAAGTTTTTGAATTCATCTTCCATTGAAAAAATAGTGAGTCATAGAATGACACTTACTTTTCTTTTAAAGGTATCATTGCACCTAGCAGCCTTGTTTGTGACTGCAATATTTGCCGTTTTGGATTGCTTTACAAGTATCTTGCTCATCACAATTGTAAGTTTTCTTCCTCGAAGAGTTATAATTAAATATTTACCAAGGTTGTACCTCTTATTCTTAGAACTTAAGCTGTGTTATACATATTTGACACAAAATTCAACTTCTATAAAATTGCTAAAAATATTTGATGGGAATGTCTGTCGATAACGCTATGACTCTGAGTCATAATGGCAAAAGAGAAGAAAAGTTTCATTGGAATTGTTCAGTATTTTCCCAACATTTTTAAAATCTCATAAAATGATTCGGAAAGTCACGACAGTAAAGATTATTCAGAAACTAAAATCTAGTCTACATATAAGTGTAGGTGTACATAGTTTGTGTTGACGGGAAGATTCATCAATATAAAAGTAGCCTGTAGTTACAACACACTTTCTGCGGTTTCTAAATCATCGGCTAAGAAAAATATGTTAGGTGCAAATAAACAACACAACTTAAATAATACTCATCTCCATGTTAACTGCGACAGAGCACTACGGTAATTTTATGCTATATAAATTGACATATTATCATCATCGTTGTCTGCGTCTTCTCATTCATCATACTCATCATTTCATTCATTATTACACATCTTGGTGAAGTTTACAATGTCATTAACGTAAGATGTTTCGTCTTTCCTCTTTTTGCAGAAAGTACAATACAAATGGACAGACGCGGTGAAGATTGTTTTGGTATCCCTACTTTATGTTTCTTTAGTTTTCCAACTTACCAGCATCATTGATGGTCTACGGTTTGGCTTTGACTACATCCAGTCACTAGAAGCCAACGATAGTATTAATGGATCAAGAGTAAACACTGAAACACCACTACTGTCACGGAAAAACCAAGGAACACTTAAAGTTTAACATGCGGATTTTGGCAATAAAGTGTAACAATTAGCTTTAACAATATACTTCCTTTTCGGCTCTCAAATACAAATGGTGGGTAAACAATAGTAAAATACTTGCGTACTTTGCAAAGGCAAAGAAACCGTTATTTGAGAATGCAGAGCGAAAATGATAATGCTTTGTACATTAAAAAACGGCATAACCGTCCTTTCACTTTCGACGAAAAGTTAAATTACTTCAATGGAAATCTTGGTTCAATTAAACACTGAATAACTGGATAGACTGTAAAGTAACTTTCACGATGGCTTTTGGAGATGTCTCATTGAGCTGTATGGTTGGAAATAATCTGAAGCATAGTTGAAACATTTTAAGGTCCTTGTTGGGCCTAACTTGGGTTTCCAAGTATATGTAAACAACGTTAAGCCTAGCCCCAAAATTAAAATGGAACTTGGAGAACGTGTATTACAATCACGGAATGTATACTTAGCTGCATCTTTTCTGAAGCTAGAATATTTCGAAGAATTCCATGATTACCGAGGCTAGTAAACCTTCAACTCCCCATATTGTCTACCTTTACATAAATAAAAAGTGCTTATTATTGCAATTCTTCTCGAAGAAAATGTTCCTTAGCCACTTCACTTTTATCTTTCTGTGTACTCATTTCAGTATTGCTTAAAATAAATTTGTTTGATACAGCGCAATTTTTTTATCATAGCCTGACCCATACCAGGCCGGTCGCGTTGACGGTGCATTGGGATTGTGACATGCACTATATCAATGATAGTAGGAGTTTCATGAGGCTTTTGCACAGTAATATGATATAAGCTGTTCAAAAGTAGTTATGGGATACGTAGTAAGTTGCTACGGGTGTGTGCAAATTTCAAAAATAAAAAAATGCCTTTTTGGATACGCGCTAAATTTATTGTGAGAAAGTAAGGGCAAGGAAAAATTCCCTAATGAAAAAGTAGTTCCACCACGTTTACGGTATAGTTGATGGTAAAGGTACATTAGCATCCGAACGGGACAAGAGTTTTGACATATTTAACAACTTACTACTTTTGAAACTTTGATTTATTAAATTCATCACTAATGAATAAAAAATAAAATATATTAATGGTTGTTAATATTCTTTTCAAGCCATTTGTTTTTATATCAAGACACTTATGTTTTATTTGTTGGGAGGTTAAAAGATATCTTGGGTTTTCGATCAAACTCTTATGATCTCGGCCTCCTTGTCCCTACACCCTCTCCTTCCTAAGCCCCTGGTGTTCTGACTTAAACTAAACTTAAGGTCTTCAAGAAAAATAACCAATGACAGAATGCATAGTTGATCAACAACAACACTAGCGTTTTCCCATCGGCCACTTTATTGTGCAAACGTTGCGGGCGCTTACTGACCGACTAAGCACCAACCATTACGTATATTCATAGCCCTACGGCCCTTACCGTTGCAGGGGTGGCGTTAGAGGAGGGCAGGGGGCATAACCCCGTCGGAGAATTTTTCAGATTCGTCGGGGAGTCTTAGTCGATACGATGAAGTATGCAGTTCCTTACAATTACTAGTCGTCTCGACAATTTATGTTTTGTGCTCTTAAGGGGACAATTTGTCTTAAAAGAACCTAAAATTTTCACGTTGTAGCCTCCAGTTTCTTCAATAGTTCCATTCCACATTACTAGATAGCACAAGTCCTGTCCACCTTATTAAGTAGCATATAGGCACAGTACACACTTTATGTAAAGGTCGAAAATTTCATTCCATATCGCAAAGCCTAGTTGCTGTTCACCCATGGTTGGTATACTTATTTTGGCTTTCAAAAGGGACATTTCTGCGAGAAAAGCCAAACATTTTCTATACTCTTTGCCCGCCCTTCAGCTCCGTTACTTGTAGCTAGATATAGTACAAACCTCCTCAACCTCTTCACGTAACTTAATGAGTAGAATACCTGGATTTATGTTAAAATTGGGAATTTAATCTCATTTCGATAAACTTAGTTAATGTTCTCTTGTGACTCGAGGAGGAAAAGGGCCCAACTGTGCGGACAATTGAACTATATATTAAGCTTTATAAATCAGTACAGATTTTTTTGTGTAGGCTTACCCAAAAATAATATCGCGCGCTTCCATGGCATCGGAGCTGTCGGGGCTCCTGGTCGCCCCGTCGGGAAAATCCTGGCGCCACCCCTGCACCGTTGAAACTATAGGTGAAAATAACTGTTTGATGTAGTAGGTGGTTTCACGGGAAGCTGTAGTTTTCATACCAAATGTTGCTAGCAAAGATTGTACAAATATGATAAAAAAAAACAGACGAGCTTCTGGGTTGCCCAATTTTTCGATTGGTAAGTTCAAAACTACTTCTGTTCATTTTAAAAATTTGTTTCAGAGAAATAAAAGTCAACTTTTCCTTCGTAGATTTCTGTGTCAGAGGAGGACGTTTTAGTAAGTAATAGATCACTATAAAGGAGACAGCTTAAATTCTTTACTATGTAAATCTCGGTTTTCTCAACTCGTATTATAGTGCAAGATTTTACTACAAAATATCTGTAACCAGGCTGCAAAAATGAAGCTGGTAGAGACACCAATGATGTGGTAAGAGTTTGCTGGGTGCCGGAGTTTATATCTCGGTAAGCAATACCGTGACCCGGGTGGCTCATGGACTTTTAAGAGACTTGAGAGGCAGTGGAACACTGTCATAGAAGAATCAGTGATCGAACACACAGGAGAGTACAATTCAGCCTCTGGCACTTTCGTCAACGACGCTTCCCTGCGCTTGTTTCGTGCCACGTGACTAGTAGAGATTGGGCAAACTAAGATATGAAACAAACAAACCATAACTTGAAATGTAAATGTGGGCAACCTCAACTTGAAGTTGGTTGATTTTTTTTAATTTGTGGGAAAGTAGAATATGAGGTGTGGTATGTTAGATCATACCTTTAAATTCTCTCTTTGACCTTAATTTTTGTTAAATTCAATGGGAGCTTACTCTTTATATCATTCAAACATTCAGACCGTATTTCTTGTATAACAGGCGGTAAACGTTTAAACCTATGTATTTGTATCTTCTCCATTATACCTTTCAAACTTTCTACTTTTTGTTTGTACCTACTCTCAAAAACGGTTACCATTACAAAAACAGCTTTTGAGATTACCAAAGGACTATTCCTTACGGGAATTCAAGTATCGCAATGGGAATTACAAGGGACTTAAATACTCCTCAAGGGAAATCTGATAATAATTTTGTGAAATCCATCATTTCCTGTGGTATGCAAGAAAATGCAAAATTCCACAAGGGAAACGTACAAATCCCAATGGAACTCGATTCGTTTCTCATTCCCCACGGGAAACTGAGCCAACTCAGACTTGCAGAATTATAATTCTCCATGTGATTTGTTGTTTTTCTCGGGGAAGTGACAAAACACTACGGGAATTATAAATATCACGTAGGGAATGTCCAGTTATCCATGGAATGTGTCAATTTTCTACTGAATTACCCATGGCGTTTGATCTCATCATGCTTGAAGAACGATGCAACATTACACGATGTGTTTTGCATATCTTAAATCTTTCACATCTTGCACCTGGTATATTGTTTTACTGTCGAGTTTCCAGCATGAAAGGATATAAAGGCATGTGAGATGTTACTTACAGGGCACAAAAATTGTTTACGTGACAGAATGAAAAGGTCATTAAAATCATTGCATTTTGACTCTTTTGGAGTCCAAAAAATTTTACTAGCTGGCAGAAAACAGCTCCTCTTCACCCCTGGCCTGTTTGCTGAGAGCACGGAAATGCTTGTCATGTATCCAAGATAAATACACAGAGAAAAGCTTTCTGCGCGGATACCATGCTCATACACACCAAGCTACTCTAGCAATTGCATTTGATGTAATGCGCTCTTAATTTTTCACAGGAATCGCCGAAAAAAGGCAAGCATGTCGAATCAGCACGTTCACCCCGATATTTGATCTTCATGATAAGTTACTTTCCATAGCGATTAAGTATGCGCGGGGCGGCCGTAACGTCACAAAGGAGTAGAAACGAACAAGCCAGTAATGCAAGTACTATATTATAGTATATAGAAACCAAATGCAACATTTGGTTGTAATAGGTTTCCAAACAGACAAACAGTTATAATTTTAATGTTTGAGGGTCATGAAGCCATTGAGCTCATCAAGGACCTTATACCAGAGTGGTGGGCACCGGCGAAAATCACCTTCTCTTTTCAACTAGTGCTCAGAGGTTAACGGGGTAAGCGTGTATTGATCCCCTCAAACAGTTCTGCCCAGGGATCGCCATCTGACGGACATGAGTGAATCCCCAGTCTAACGCCACTTTTCAAAGGCTGGAAGGCTGGAAATTTCTTACTCTTCCCTACTGATTGACAGCTGAACCAAACAGAGTGGACGACTTGCTGAAAGGGACAATTTCCCTTCTCAGACAACCAAACACTCACCGGGATCTCATCCAGGGACCTCTAGTATGCAAGGCAGTACACTCAGATCACCAGTCCAACTCCACCCTCAACCTTGGAGACAATTAAGACAATTAAAGTCTTCAACTAAAGACAATAAAGTTGCTGCTGTTATATTACTCCAGCCTATACATGTACTCAGAAATGTACTCGAACTCGTACTCGTACTCGAGAACATTGTCCTGTACTCGTACTCACGGCTGTGGGCTCGTGCTCGTACTCAGAGGTTTTAAAAATCAAGTACTCGTACTCGTACTCATGGCTTTGTAACCATACTCGTACTCGAGGCCTTGTACTCGTACTCGTACTCGTACTTTGGAGTTTGTACTCGCACTACAAGTCTGGTCAGTGGATTGTTTTCTTTCCGAAATACAGGAAAAAAACTTTTACCTTTGAAATCTGACCTTTGACCCTTTATTCCGTCGGTGACCGTGGTACATGGGATCATACTCACCAAGTTTAAAGACAATTGGCTTAGCCATTTAAGAGATATTCACAAAATAAAATTGAGCACACACACGCTCACCCGCACAGATACACATACACATCTTGTTTGTACATACAAACCAAGTACCTCATTGTTATCTCTTATGTTTGCTTCCTTAACCCTTACTTTGACAATAGACTGTTTATTGTTGAGACTTACGAGGACTTGAGAAATCTATTGAATTCCCTTCAGAGGACCTAGAATCCATTGTTTAGGTTCTCAGTCTGAATGCCAAACAAAATCACAGTTACCCAACACACATACACAAACTGGCACTTTTTTGCCCTCTCTCGGTCATGACTTGCTGTCAGCCAGGCGAACCTCACCTTAGGTTAGACCCTGAGACTACTTACTTGGAAACATTAACTGTAACAATGGTAAAGGTTGCAATATCAGCTGCCATTCCCGTATATAGCTCAACAGAAAAAGAGGCTACAAGATCTTGTCCTGCTCACAGAGATACCAGAAAATACACAAACGAAGAACAAAAAAACAAAACAAAAGAATTTCCGAAAAGACAAAAAAAAAATCTAAACATTTGTATTGTTCAACAACATCTCAGTTGGTAACAAATTATCTCTTCTTGATTTTACTCTAATGTAAGCACTTTAATTAAGAATTAATGGAGAAAATAAAAGGTCTGTGCATTAAATTAACATCCCAGGTAATTTGGGGCCGAAGAGTGGGTGAATACTTAGTGGAGGACAAATCAGCTATTTAGCAAGATTATAAAATATAATGCTGGTACAAACTATATTTACTTTTTCATTGTAGTGCCTAGGTTACCACCTCCAAAGTAAATTCTGCCCATATTTTGTCATAGGTTTGGGTACAATATGCTTGTTGTTTTAATTCATTTGATGGCATAGACCTTCGTTAGTCGCTTTTGTTGGAATACATCCAAGTGAAAAAGTCATAGGTTGTATATTTTACGACGTTTGAAAAGTCGGTTTTGTGTCCACAGTCTCCACATACTACGTTTATTCAGAACTCAACCGCAAGGGTAAGTCGAACGGCTCTTGCTTCCTATGTTTGGAACGTCTTTTTGGTTGTTTTCACTTAATCTACAGTTAGTTTGATGTAAATTAAAAAGGTAACAGATATAATGTTATCGAGATATACAGACCACCTCCACCCATACGCTTACACCATCTGCCACAAATAAAGAGTTACTAAAGCTATTCGGTGAGTGTCTATAGCAACTTCCAACGTTTGCTTACCTTAGGTGTGAATTTGGTGATCGTGAGATATGTAATTTGCAAAGTTGACAAACATGAAGGAATTATGTGCATCATCCCACAATTGTTTAATTGAGGGACAGGATATAGGCAATCCTTCGTCCCCCTAAATGCATACCCGGTGGTTACCTAGGGGCATACGTAGACACACAGCAAACATGTTTAAAGATATAGATACGCATACACTAATACGTAAGTGACCCCAGTTATAAAAAGTTTCCTTAAAAACAGCGTTAGTTCTGAGACCGATGACAACAACAATGAAAAGTCCCAGTTCAGCTGATTTTTCACACTTTTATGGGTCACTTTCCTTTCCATATGCAGCATTCTCGGTGTCTTTTTTTAAGTCAACAGGTCTGAGAACACAATTTCCCAAGATTTTCTTTAACAAGCTTTCATTAAACACCAAGCTTTCTAGCAACTGCATTTGATGTTATGCGTTCTTAGTTTCATACGCGAATCGACGAATAGAAAGGCGCGCATGTCAAATTATGACTGACAATAGAGTAGAAACGAACGATCCACAGAAAGCAAGTATTACGCGTTCACACAGCAAAGTAAAGCCGACCGAGTTCTTTTCATAGGCAAAACGACCTTTGATCCAAATGCCAGTGTGAATGCCCGTACTCGTAGGATATCTAGGCTTTTTGTACATTTAATCCCAGAAACAAATATCGACTCACATCACTAATGAGCATAATACATATGACAAAAAGATTTCTACACCAGTGACCCTTTCTACTCAAGTCTACGAGACACAATTTCCAACCAAGGGACTGTTCTTTACCAAGTCTGAAGCAAATCGATCCAGCCGACTAGTAGCAGTTTTTAACACAAAAATGTACATCTGAATGTTCTGCCACTTTCCTTTGACCTCGGTTGAAATGGTAACTACATATTTTGGTTGAACTTGGCATCCCTATTATACGGGTTTGGTTCCATGCTATTGCAATGATTTTTCGTGGTTTATCCGAAAAGACACTTAAAAGACGAAATGCAACAAAACCATCCAAACACGTATCTTTTAACAGCACGTCAGTTGGTATCAAATTGTCTCGTAACTTCTTATTTTACTCCAACGCAGCTAATTTCTTGGTAACGAAATACACGCACGCACTTTAATTAAAAGTCAATGGAGTAAATTAAAAGTTTGTGCATTAAATCACTATCCCAGATAATTTAGCTGTCGAAGAATGGATAAATATCTAATAAAGGGCAATTCAGCTATTTAGCAAGGTTGTAAAATATAATGCGGGTACAAACTTCATTAACTTTTTCCATTTTAGTGCCTAGGTAACAACCTCCGAAGTAAATTCTTCACATATTTTTTGCATACGTTTGGGTACAATATGCTTGTTGTTTTAATCCACGTTTAAAACATAGAACTTCTCGTTGAGATATTCAGTTAACTTCAGTGTGTAGCTTTTCTATGATTACAACCAAGTGAAACAACTATAGGTTGCATACAGTATTTACGACGTCTGAAAGGTCGGTTTCGGGTCCCCACACTACATTTGTACAAAACGCAACCGAGAGGGAGAAGGGAAGTTGACAGGCAGTCGGTGCCATGGTTTGGTATGTCATTTTGGTAGTTTTCATTAAATCTACCGTAAGATTGTAACCTAAAAAGGTTATAGATTGGATGTTACCGAGATAAACAGACCACATCCATCCATACGCTTTCACCATCTGGCACAAATAAAAGGTCACTTAACTGTTTGGTATTCAAAGATTGTCTAGGAACTTTCAACATTGTTAACCTTAGGTATTAATTTGGTAATCTTCATAAATTTTAATTTCCAAGGTTGGCAAACATGAAGGAATGCTCTGCATGATCTCACACTTGTTGAATCGTGGGACGGGATATATCATAGAGAGATTTATACATATGTATATATATATATATATATAGATAGAAAGAGAGAGTGAGGGGCATAATTAGATATCAATTACGTATATGTTATATATATATAATATAAATACACATAAACTAAGACGTAAGTGCACGCAGTGATGAAATGTTTACTCAAAGATAGCGTTAGTTCTGAGACCGATGACAGTAACTCTGAAAAGTCAGTAGTTCAGCTGATTTTTCAAATTATTTTGGGTCACCCTCCTTTCATATGCAGCACTCGCTGCACTCTCTTTTTAATGAGTCAATAGTTCCAAGAACACAAAATAAATGCGTGCCTACACGACTCCAACGACGCGCATGCGTTGACAGCGCTCGCAGAGCGTGTATGTACACTGTAAAATAACGCAACCGCGTGTAAAGCAGTAAGAACTCGTAGGTGCGTGAAATAAAAGTAGAAACTGTCATAACGTGCGTTGGCAGCGCTCGTAGAGTTTGTATGTACACCGTAAAATAGCGCAGGGAAATAACGCAACCGCGTGTAAAGCAGTTAAACAGTGAAACCTCGCAAGTGCGTGAAATAAGTAGAGGCTTTCATAACGTGCGTTGGCAGCGCTCGTAGAGTGTGTATGTACACCGTAAAAAACGCACTGAAATAACGCAACCGCGTGTAAAGCAGTTAAACAGTGAAACCTCGCAAGTGTGTGAAATAAGTAGAGGCTGTCATGACGTGCGTTGGCAGTGCTCGTAGAGTGTGTATGTACACCGTAAAACAACGCAGTGAAATAACGCAACCGCGCGTAAAGCAGCAAAACAGTAAAAACACGCAAGTGCAGGAAATAAGTTGAAACTGTCATGACGTCATCCAAAACAAATTTCAAAAGGCAGTCATGTCAAAAACGAGCACGCGGTGTTTGGCAATAAAATCAAAAGCTTTAGAAATGGGCATGGCCAATCCTGCAAAAAAAGCAGTTACAATATTTCGAGTTTGACATTAAGTCCATTTGGGACGAGGGTCCCCAGCTTCATTATTAAGCGATTTTCTGCCAATAGGCTTAATAATGAAGCTCGGGACCCTCGTTATTTGTATTGCTGCGGGTATATAAAAGAGATATAAAAGAGATATGGAAAAGGATGGGCCTTGCAGTTTACTGGATGAAAGCATTTGTATCCAAAATTGATAACTTTGTAGTAGGCTCACAATCATGATACAGCCATAAAGACATAAAGACATAAAGATGTCACTTGACAATCGGTTTAGCATTATGATACTGAGAATAAGCAAACAGATGCTGATCAAAGTACAATTAACCAAATGCATATTAACGATTTGTAACGGTATTCAAGTTTATGATTAACGTACACTTTAATCACTTTTTACACGTTATTCTTTGCTATATTACAACTATTATGGTTTTGCAAGAGTTGATCTGAGAAGAAAACTAGTGTTAGGCCGAGTGTGAGCCTGGAAAGATATGTGAACTTGCATGCGAATGAAAGGGCAACTCTCTTGCAGCAAATAATATCAGTATCTCAGTTTTAATCTTAAGGAGATTTATCTGATGAACTTACATAAAATTTTCTTTTCGCTACTGCGGCAATGTGCAGAAAAATTCTAGGCACGCTTTCACATAATTCCGTATCTATTTAAAATGTTAACATCAATATTGGATCATAATTCCTCTTACAAGGTGCCAACCCAGGATGACAAGATTACATACAAGAAGAGAATCTTTAGAATCAAAGGTAAAAATATCAAATTCAATTTTTCAAAAGAAAAGTAAACAATGTGTGGAGTGATATTGACAAGTACTAGAGATACCAATATCTGTATCTCTTATGCTTAGTGTTATTTAACAATACACGTGTGTTGTCCAACTGCAGACGTTTCCTACGCCTGGTAATTTTATTGAAATTATTATGAATTAGTCTACATAAATTTTGCTGAAAAAATTGTGAAATATTCAGCAATGGTATCAAGGTGGCTTAGGTAAGTTTTATCAGGTGTATCATAGTTCTATGAATGATCTATACGGCATGTCATGTTGGAACCATTCTATATTAACGTCATTTGAACAACAAAAATAATGAAACAATTTCTTTTTACTTAGACTTTAGTGTTAGCCTCTACGTGAAACGCGAACTACTTTGGAATTTGCTGGCTAAACAATGAGACAGCTGAATTGTTAAAATGGTTTTCCGCGGATTTCTACAAGACCCTAAAGGGAAAAAAGCTCTAATTCCAACTTTTGATGATAATAATCCCCTTGACGTTGGCTATAGGAGTACTACTTGGATCAAGTATATGACTTTAAAATTCCATATCCTGAACCAGTGGAAGAGAGCAACTGTTTGAATGCCCACTGCAATAAAACTTATGTTTCGGCGTCTTAAAATAAATACATTGTTTTCGCTTTTCCGAGTGGGATTTCCTTATCCAAAAGTACTCGGTAAACAAATTCATTCGCCACACTTACTCCTGAGTGTCTGATAGCATTATACCCATACTTACAATACAATTGATATCGATAAATGGTTTTCGTTAACAAAACGAAACATTTCCAGAACTGCCGCTCTTTAACGTTAGTAAAAAAAGGCTAGCCTAATGCCAATTCTTTAGTATCACCCTCCGAGAAATGTTAAATTATACGGTTCAAACTAGTACAATTTGTTTTATGCCTCTTAGCTAGTTGGAAAAGCATCCTTTTAATACAGGAAACAAAATCTTCAGATGGAGAAGGAAGAGTGATATTTGGTTAATTCTACAAATTATGGAATACTACTGGATGGGAGGAAAAATGTTGCTTAAAACTCATAAACTACGTTTCGATGGTCAAAGATTCTAATGTTACAGTTTTAAAGTCAAGTTTACTTTCAATTAGCGTCGCCATAATTTTGTACAATAACCAGCTCAAAATCTTTAGTTAACAGTTATATGTAGGATTGTAAAATTCCCATTATGGTCCAATAAATAGTTTTCAAACAGTAGCTACAATTGGCAATTATAGCACCATTTGATGTTGATAGTCCTTTTTGCCGGTCCGTTTAACCATGGAAGTCTACCAAAATAATATATGTATTCAGTAAATTGTACAAATAGCCCATTTACGTCTAGAAAGATAGCGATTTTGTCACCATGATTGGTTACCTGAGCCTCTCAATCACCAATATCAATACCACGAATTGAATAATCATTGTTTTAATATACATAAGATGAAAATGTCAAGTTGTTTTAGATAATATGCCCGAATGTTCTTTACGGAGAAAAAAGCTCGCGATGAGAACCTTTAACAAATAAGAGGGAGCCCACTTACAAAATATTTGAAATAAATTGCTTCAGGCGATTTTTTGCTGGATATTTATAATCGTGCTTTAAGGTTGTGGTTGCACATATAAATAGTTAATAGCGTGCAGTGTTTACACAGATAGAGCAAGAATTCTTGTAAAAGTTCCCGGAACTTGGTACTACAAGGGCTATCAGTATAGTTTTAGGAATAATACACGTCCGCAGACGGACACGGGCAAAACCTGAAAATTTACAAAGACAGTGCCATAAGCCCTTGGAAGAATTTGGCAAAGCTAAGGCAGGACCATGGCAGGGTGTGGATGAGAGACCTATAGGACAATGTAACACTTGGACTACATAAGGCGGTGGTAATCTGAAAACTGCCAAGGGTTGCGTTCGTCAGACTAGGCTAATCTCAAACTGCACAAACCTGGGCCCTCCCAATTGAAAGAAAGGGCCCAGATTGATTGTCAAGGCACTACACAAAAGCTGGAAAGAGCAAAATAGGGTACCCGAAGAGCCTTTAGGAGGTTGATTAATTTCTTAAAGGTTCTTCACAAGGTCAGGTATTGGTCTCTACGTGATGCTCCACAAGTGCATTGACCATGTTATATTATTATTGTCCAACAAATGGGTACCGTGCTTACAGGAATGGCTTTTCCGGCTCTAACCATGCCCTTCAGTAGTGGATTTAGCCCCTAGTGAGGTCTTTTTCTTTTGTTTTAGGCCGTACTCTGGCCTAGTTGTCGGACCAAGTACAAACCCTGTTCAAACTTTTGCTTAGCTGACTTTATCCTTGGAGACCAACCCGTGCAATGTTCCAAACTTCCCAAATTAAAAACAGCTCTATGGCCTCTCTTGTTCCCTGCATACGTTATTGTCTCCCCGACTTTCTGTGCCCTACGTAAGCCCAACTAGATAGTTCTTACTTCAATAACGCCTGACGAGAAACCAAACTTTCCAAAGTTTTGTGACATGACGAGTTTATCCCTGGCCATCTGGAAGTTTGTTTAGCCCCTAGGTACCTGACATCATCCCTTTTCATGTACTGATTTGACTGTTATGATATCCCCTGATTTTCTGTTTAGTCCCCTCTTTAGTGCTTTTTTAAAACTTTTCGCAGGGTAAATTTAGAGTTTAAGTAAGCTCTATGTAGATATTTCTGGCCATTTTCCACTTCTCCTAGGACTTTGAAGCACCTGTAATCAACGTTGGTTGAGTTCTACTTGTATAGCCTTCTACAGTTCACTTTGTTAGGTCCATTATCTGGACTTTGCCGGCATTTCTGTAGCACTCAGTATATTTATGGAATTATAGAGGGCTACGAGACAAGAAGACTTAAGATATATAAAACGCTACTGCTAATCTTAGAAATTCATATTGCTCTCATGTTGTGCTGGCCTTCCTGAGGAGTCCAACATGTCGCTCCGTATGTTTCCTTTCCATGTCCTGCCCAAACGTCCGAGGGCTGTAGCACTTCAGCAGCCTTAACATGCCCTAACATGGCTTTCCAAGGGCACAGTGCACACCCTGTTCATATCTTGCAGGATTCCATGCAATTTCTTCTAGCAATGTGGGACTTTTTAATACTCCTGCTAGCTCCTGACAATTCATCTTTGCATTGTTGGGACTTCGTGGGGCCCATAAAGGTCCCTGTTTGAGTTCTACCAAATTTGGGGGATGAAATGTAATATTACTGACAGTGCCAAACCTTCCTAAGGCTAACACTACCATCTTGAGCCTATACTAATTGTTATCTTTCATGCCCAAACCATGCTTAGATCTGGAGAAGACCCTAAAGCCTCATCAAGGGTAAACCCAGTGAAATTACAAAGAACCTGTTCCAAGCACCGACAGATCCTTGCTGCAGCAACAATAATGTGCAAAAAGTGCACAACCAGAGAATCTGGGATATTTCTTACCTTGTCCAAAACTTCGGTATTGTAAAACGTTCTCCAGCTGTTATAGTGCTTGTTTATGCCTTCTTAAGACTTGGACTTAGTCCTTTGAGTTCTTGTTAGGGTGGAGACAGACCTTTGTCGAGTTTTGTCGAGTTTTAAAGCAGTCTTTTGTGTCCTCTTCTAGCAGTCGTTAAAAAGTTTGTTGCCAGTTGTTGTCCTTCATCGCCCAACCATTGCCTCATCAATTCTAGTTGAGACTCAAAGACCATTTGAGTAACCAAAGTTAAAGAGGTCAATACCTTGTAAACATGATATCCCACTTGATAATTTTGGTGAATCTGAGAGAGGTTATCAAGATATCAATCTGTTTGATCTCTGCTCATGGATGTATCATCTGCTCCGTAATGAAACTGTGACAGTTTGAAAATACGGAGCTGCACTATTTTATGTTGTGTTCCAGATGCAAGTAATCACTAGCCAGTCGGGTTTCAGGTTTTGGACTATTACCCTGGTATCTAACGCATACAATCGCCAGCCCTTCTAGGACTGGAGCAATCCTCTAGAAGCCATATTCATACTCTGGTCATGGTCGATAAAAGTGTAATATCATGTTTAGGCGCTGCGGCAGAGCAAAGGAACCTCTACCCCTCACAGTCTTTGGAAAAGTGGCTAAGGACCAGGGATAAACTCACGTCCGTCGGATGAAGACTTTAATTAGTGGTGCTAAGAGCAAGATTGGGAGCGATTGGTCCATGCCTGTATCGTTAACATTTGAGCACTACTTGAACAGAAAAGGCGAATCTCACCGGTGGTTATCCACGCTTACTCTGGTATAGGGTCATCGACGAAGAAGAGGCTATTACGGATTTTTGACGATTTCGTCCAAAATCTTTCCAAATCGTCCTGCCATTAAAAATCGTCAAGGACAATTATATATTCCAGCATTGCTGCCAGAACTATTCCATTGTAAAGCAGGGTAAAAGGTCGTAAAACTTCAAAGTTTCTTCGTGTGATGAAAGATACAATGAAGTTTGTTCCTCAGCCGTAAGTGACAATACATGAGGTACATATCCGTATTAAAAAGAGGAACATTTGACATATTACGCAATAATACATTCCTTTGTTCGTGATTTCCCAAGGCCCTAACCAGGCCTGTGAGGGGAGGCACTAAATAGGCCTGGGTAGCTTTATGAATACCAACAAGTGTAGCCCAACACTGATACCGTCTTCAAGGGCCCTTATAGCCTGTCAGTTCATGTATTAGGATGCTAAATGTTTCCTGTGGCTTAGGTCTATTGTGCTCTTGTATGCCATTTTGAAGGTTCTCCCAGGCCAACCGAGACACCTCTCTGAGGCTGTTGATCCCTGAAAAGGTCTTCGAAGGATTTGTTCAGCCCACCGAAGTATTGTCTTGACCTTTTTCATGCGCATCTTCCCGGAGTTTGTGCTAGCATTGGGTTCATATAAGTGAATTTACGTCCAAGGGTTGACTTGAAGAGAACTCACTGTTTGAAGGAGGACGAGAGTGGGTCTGACTACCTCTGATTATACATAGGGGCGTCACTACCGAAGGTGCCAAAAACCCCTCCCAGAAATTTTAAAAGTATCGCCTGTCGCGGAAAGTTTGAGGTTCGTCGGAAAAAATGCCACTTTTGTTTCCAATTTATTTACTTTGTCACAGAAATCTTCTAACTTGGGACTACAGAAACATCAGTAAATTTATAAGTGATCACAACCTTTAAGTTGAAGTGAATTAGTGTTAAGGATTCAATTGCATTAAGAAACCGTTCTGTTTGTCGAGAAATTATGAATTGTTGTTACAAACGAAATCACAAATTAAGGGTTCTGTGTCAGTAATTGATCTCCACCTCACTTTTCGAGAAGCCACTGTCTTTTAGAGAGATCCAGGCTGAAGGGAAAATAGAAGTACCGCATTATTTGATTGTTTGTCCTCCCGGAAGCTGTGATTGAGGTAAACGCTTTTTGGGATGTGATGCAACTCAATCTGACTGCTCGTCAGGGATGAGTTGTAGGTATTTTGGTCAGTTGCGTCGGGTCGCAGTTGGATTTTAGGTTAACCACGCAACACGCTGTCGATTAAGTCTATCGACATTTGTAACTCAGACCCAAAGGAAGGTACATTGACTTTCTACAACCGTCGTCTGATTGGGCAAAAGCTTCTTGGCCATTTCATAAAAAAAAAAAAAAATTCACAGTTGGGTCGATAACAGCGGCACACTTCCACGACTTTACTTAAATGCAACGGGAAGCCTTACTTTACTACGAGAATCAAACAGTTAGATGCTTCCCGCTCCATCTACAACATATGGTCCAGTTTGCACGTATACATAGCCTTCAAATGATTTTTCTTCTTATTAAACACTCTTACTTCATTAAACTTAATTGTAAGTAATGCCAACACCAAAACTAGGAGGAATCCAATTACTAATAGTGAAGAACTCCTCGATTTAATTATTGTTACAGACAATTTCAACAATAGGCATATTTCTACCCAAATTTATGAAGATCCCAACCTTAGTGACCACTATGTAATTATTACTAAGTTTAATGTGGATAAAGTCAATGATTCCCCTACTGATTACACTAGGAACTATAGAAACACTAATTGGGAAGAGTTTAATGATTTATTAAGTATTGATGCTATCAGTTTTCAGCATACTTTAAATAACATGGAATTAAACAAACAAAATATTGACAAACTAGTAAATGACCTTTCTAACTCCATTTTAGAAGCCTACAACATAAACTGTCGATTAACGAAAAAAAGAACGCTAACTTGGAAAATTAATTCCAAAATTATGAATTTAATTAAAGCAAAACGTAAACTCAGAAGGCACTATAACTTTAACCACGACTCTAATACCAAGCGTCAAATTAATAAACTTAATTATGAGATTAAAAAGGAAATTAAACTTCAAAAACTCAAAGAATGGGAAAATTACTGTAATAAAGTTAATAATGAAACCAACCCCAGTGTCTTCTGGAAAAGAGTTAAAAAGAAAATAAACCCAAATTTTCAAGAGTCAAATACTGAACTTATTGATAGTAATGGTAATAAAATAAAAAATCACCAAGAGCAGGCTAACCTGTTGGCTGATACCTTACACACTATTCACCAAATTCATGACACCCCTCACTGTGACCAGAATTTCAAACTACTAGTTGACAACTTTATTGTTTCAAATAATAACATTTTTACTCCCAATTTCACTGAAAATACTCCTCCCAGTGATCCGATTACTTTGGAGGATATTTACCAGGCTCTCAAACAAAGTAAAAATAATTCCTCCCCTGGCACAGACAAGGTTACTTATAGATTGCTTAAAAATAGTCCAAATGCCCTTTTAGTCCTTGTCACAAACCTTTTTAATACCTTATTCCAAATAGGCTACTTCCCTGACCCTTGGAAAATTGCTATAGTCTGTGTTATCCCTAAACCTAACAAGAGCCCCCTCTACCCCCATAACTATAGACCTATTAGTCTCCTCTCTTGTATTGGTAAAACTTTTGAAAGGATTATAGCCTCTAGAATTAGGAATCACCTTGAATCTATCAATTTCTTTAGTAATTATCAATGTGGTTTCAGGAACAAAAGGGG
>WURT03555825.1:5076-16358 GCA_009936505.3 Holothuria glaberrima | reverse complement strand
AAGTGTTCCATATTAGCAACGCATGGTCGTTGTAACATTGCAGGCACCCCCCACCCACGTCTGACCTGATACCCCCCCATCCACCCACGTCCGAACTGATAAAAAGTAGTTGTAAATATCTAACCAGTAAAACTATTCAATTAAAGACATCATGATAAATGTCTTTTGGCCTGAAAATATGGTTTGCCAACAAAAATATGATGCATCATGCAAACAGGAGGGTACCATCGTCATAAAACATATACAAAAGAATTTATATTGATTTACTTTTACGAAAGGCAAAGAGCCAATCAGACGAAACGAAACGATGCTCCCGAAGTAGTTCTGCTCCCAAAGGAGATCTGCTCCCAAGGGAGCTACGTCGCCGAAAGAACAACAAACTTAACTTGAAATTAGTTTAAGCCCAAATTCCTGTGGTAATTGAATTAAGAACACAGAAAGAAAGGTAAACTTACAGATACGACATATCTGCTTACAAAATGAAACTCCGATTGGGGAGAGAGATCTTCGTGAAACCTATTGCAATTTTTAAATTATCAATTACTTCATTTGGCGTCTTATAAGTATTCAAGACGTTGTAATTTTGTATTGAATGTACAAGTTTCTAGAGATGGGTATTCTACTTTGCAGTCTCTCTCTACAGGGTAACCCTACTTGTCTCTGGATTTGGGGACTCTGCCTAACATTATCCCGTTAATAATCAAGTCTGTATCCTTAAACCTATCCATATCAAAAAACAAGTTGTAAAACAATTAAAAATGTTCTACATAATCTTTACATATGCGCACTTTGACGTGCCACAGCCCATAGCGAAAGCTTATTAAGGTCTTGTCCTGAATATATTTTTAGATCAGACACTTACTTTACTGTATTCTTAAAATATTTCATTGAACATGGGAGGCAATCTGCACAGTTTCATAGCGTGGTATTTTAACTTTGCCTCGACTCTGATTATGTTATCGATGTCCCTGAATTATGAACCTTCAACCGGTTAACAGTTGATTACCAACTTGGACTGTATGTTAGTCATCGTGTGTATACCTTTCACATATAGCCAACTAACTGAAACACTTGTAGAATGTTCCTCGTTTGCATTGAAGACAGACCTAACATTGTTATTGTCAAGAATATGGGTATTTTTTCGGCTTCTTCTACCTTGAAACCACAAATTTTCTCCCTGTCTTCCCTCATATACTTCGAGATATGGGCGTCAAAAAATGTTGTGGACGCCACTTTTGCCTAGACACAAACATTTTAACAATGTATATACTTCCTGCAGAAAGTGTTTACACCTCTCATATGTCTATATAAAGAAAGGAAGCGACACTTGATATGTGCGCTTTTTGTGAAATTCCTGCTGACTGTAATTCCACACCAGTGCTAAACCTAACAACTGCTCAAAACAAAACGATCTGGAACAAATACGAAAAGAAAAACTTCATTTACTGTTAACATGACCCAGCTGCTCCGATAAACGGTTTAGGAGCTTCGTTATATCTTACATGCGACTGTTGACATTATGTTATATATTTTGTTGCCTCAGTTTTAAATGTCTATCCCTCATTTTATGTAGTTTATGTAGAAATTCTGCCTACCATGTTGTTTATGAGACAGAGTTCAGTAGCTATACTAAGAAGGAAAAAGGCCAATACTAGGGCAACAACTTCACAAAATCATCACCATAAGACTAGGGTACATATTTTCAATCATTAATTTCACGGTATTAGTCACGTATAAAAATGTAACCTTATTATTAGTTTATGTTAAGTATAGTCAGCGCTACCATTATTTCCTCTGTTCAGAGGTAACCACTGGAAATGTATTATCTGAAGAACAAAATGCCACTTGTCGTTAATAGATATTACATACAACCATAATACATAAGTATAGTGCTAGACAAAGACATCCTTAACATGATTACTATTGCTTGAAAAAAATCATTTATTCGAAGTAACAAGATTTTCAAAGAAAGGTAGTTGTTCAGAAAAGTATTATTAGATTATGGAAGAAAAATGTCTGCCTTTGCCGAGTAAGTGGAAAGCTGGCTTTAGAGTTCAATAGATTCTCATAATCACGTCATGTATACCAAATAAGTCAGGAGTGGGCATGCGCTGTCGCAGCTCAACGTTAAGGGAAATCCGGCTTCTAGTCTACGAGTTGATTATGCTTTTGGCACCTTTTATAACAAGGCCATAAACAGATAAAGTCATCGTGTAATATAACGCCTGGTGTTTACAAAACGAATGTTGTTTTGAAATGTGAGTAACCTTAATATATCTAGGAAAGAACTTGGTTGAGAAAGGAGATCTCTGTAGACTGACGGTACTAGATGTGATTCTTGTAAGCCGTCTCTATTGACGCAACATGCTATTTACATGGCTAACCTCTTGTAGTTAGTTGTACGAGGTTTTACGGCTCAGTTTCTAACCAATTATTTTACGTCGGGCCGGCAACGGTCTTTTTCCAGTTGTGGCTCACTGGATTGTTTTCCATACTCCATTGCTTATGCTGAGCCCCAAGCACAATGGCAGTAGGTTCCATTTTTAAAGTCTTTAGTATGATCCGGCCAGGATTCGAACCCCCGACCTTCCGGCTGCAAGTCGGATGCTCTAACCACTTGACCATACAGTCGGTTCTGCTAACCGCTTGTAAGGCAACTTTTCACCCCCAGTAAAATCATGGTCTTTGTCAGTTCACTAATTTGTAGAGGGGGTCAACTAAACAACCAGTTACTCTGTAGTGATAAAATTTTGCCTTGAAGTTGGGCGAAATACCCTCACTAGTTTATTTCACTCATGTGGTGGCTATAATCATTATTCATCCTTTCTATTGCCACGATCTCAGAATCAAATTTTTCGGTCCATAGACGCTCGCTCTTTCTCCACCTCACTATCGAGAGTGGAGGTGGCCTGGTGGTTGAGTGTACTGCCTTGCAAACTAGAGGTCCCTGGATCAAATCCCTGTGGAACCACTTGGAAATTTTCTGGGGACCAAAATTTACTTGTTCGGCATATCTGTTCACAGTGATGTTGAGGCGGCTTAAGATGGCAAATTTAAATTGGGTATTTGATTGTCACGCCAGCCTCTTTAACCTCTGAGCACTAGTCGAAAATGGAAGGCGAATTTCGCCGCTGATCATCCACGTTCACTCTGATATAGGGTCGTCTATGAGCGAACAGGCTTCCTGACCCTCAAACGTTAAATTTAAACTATCTCTCTTTCTTTCACCGCAGATACTAAAACCGACCGTTGACGAAGTCTTTTTTTTTTCATCTTGGATTGAAACTACAAAGAAGGCAAACTACGGTACTGAGGGCACACCAACAGAGTGGCAACTATGCTCAGTTCAGGACATAACCCCCACCCCTTTTCAAGTGAGGTTGTTAAAATAAACTTCAAGCAGGAAAACACCATTAATAAATACCGTACTTAAAGATTTGAGGGAAAATGAGTGTCTTTAAAATTTTAACATTCATTACACAATCTTTCTTTTAGAACCACATCTTTCAGAATTGACTTCTGTAGAAACATCTCATCATCATATGAAATTTACTGATGATTGTTTCGAAAGATATGAAAACAGTCATTAGATCCTATGGGGTGGCCCCAGAATTGGCATGATGGGGAGCTTAACTCCCCTACGGAGGCTCCCGACAAGTTGTAGGGAGACTGGTCACCGCCAAATAGGGCACAGCTAAAGGTTGTTTGGCTTGCAAAGTGGGCTGCAAATTATTAGTTTAATTCATAGATATAAGAAAAAGAGGAGTTCAAAAAAATATTAAATGTTAGATGTCATTCAAAATTTGCAAATTTCTCGATGTAGTTGAAAAAGGTTGGAAACTTTGAGGAGTAACTATTGAACTGTTGAAAATCTTCTCTCCTTGAGAGAAAGAACAGGTAATCTGTCTGGGCGACGTATTGGCAGTAGGGAGTTACACGCTTTATCATACCTGCTAAGGTTCCCGACGAAATTGGAAAATTTCCTCTTCGAGAGTGGCTAGTCTTGATCTATGGGGAAACATTCCCCTATCTTCCACTTGCAGCAACCCCTGGGTCAATATCTGACTTTCTCAAATCACCCAACTGTAGGATAGACCAGTTTTTGTTCCATTATAATACTGCAATTTTTTCTTGTTCCCAGCACTATTTTGAGGACATTTTTTAATAAAATACTTACAAATTGGAGGTATCCCAAAGCTACTGTTGAGAAACAAGGCTCGGACAATCTCATGTACAGGGATCTTAAAATACTACAGGTATGTCATGGAGATTCCCAAATTAATTTCTATTGTGTAAAATGAAGACAACTTCCTCAAGCGGTGCGATTGGCCGTTCCAATCAAAATCAACACAATCGTGAACCCAGTGTTAGGTCGATGGGTTTCCCCCAAAAAACATTGAAACGGTTTACAGCAAAGAAAGTTCCAGGTTTTGTTATATCAGTGTCTCCGGTTTTTGGATAAAAAACACATGTTCAAAAAACATGCAAGAGATATTGCTCTAGCGATTATTACCGTAGCTACATCTTGCAATGTACGTTTGTTTTGTTCAAAATATTCAACATCACAACAACTTATCTGGGAGGGGGGTGAATTAATTCTTGTATTTCTATTCTTGGACATGTTGCTCGCCGTAATATTGTACAGTTGTACCAGCTGTCACTTACTTTGATGGTTGTTTTATATCAATGACACCATTTATTTGCGAATTGTTTATTCCCCCTTTTTTCAAAAGTTAACCTGTTAATCCAGTGTTACGTGCCTAATTCGATGTTTCCTGCGCTGGAAAAAGACATAGGCACACGAGCTTGAGGGGGCGGGGCTGCCTGGGAGCGGCTGGGGGCTACATCTCCCTCGAATTGCGGGAGAAACCTATTTCTCGACACATTCTGGGTAAAATCGGTAAGATTTTACTAGAAAGAAAGTAACATTTCATCAGGCAGAAAGGGCTCAGTCCGTTAGACAAATGTCCCATATGCCCATGTAATAAATTCACTCACTCACCGCCGCCGCAGCCATCCAAGGGAGGAAAGCACCTCCTGGGTACCTAGGAAAATTGAAAAGATGTATCCGGGTCTTTGATGTGAAGTGAGTGTGAGTGCGGCTCTCTCCAAGATTCGATGTCAAAACATCGCTGCATACTGGAGTTTACAGATGGGGCAGAAAGAGTGAAGTTCCTCGAAAGCACACCTACTCACAGACTTTTCATCTAGAGTAACTTACTAGGTCACAGAGTCTTCTTTACACAATAAGAGGTTGTTTCATAATTGCGTAAGTGTACATAGAAACCCAAACCCTTTTTCCTTTTCGATCTCCAAGGTTTGGCAAAGAGGACCATCAAGTCTTCAAACCTCTAACGATGCAATATTGCTTTAAAACGCTTTACGTGTATCCAAGTTTCATGCTGCGTGGCATTTTTGTTCGAAAAGTCTCATTCGGATTATTGTTCTTACTCTAATTTGTTATCCTGTTGTCTATCAATTATTCGTTTGACGAACGTTGGTCCCCCCAGTCAACTTTCCTCCCCACATGCTCCCCTCCACATGTCAAGTAGCACTTAATTCGGCATTGGATGTCAATGTTATTGTTGAGAGTCTGCTGCCTGCTGGAGGCGTGAGATGGAAGTTTCCACCTTTATATTGTATATATTTTACTTCAGCCTTATGGATCTTCGTCCTTGAAGCCCATCCGACCTTGGCATATAACCCCTATATCCCCTTAGAGTCCTAGAGATAAATTCCATTTGACAGAAACCATTTGAAACCATCCAGGTTCCAAATGGTTTAGAATGTGTTTCGGTGAATTTCCCATTCAAAACCATTTGTAATCATTTAAAAACAGTTATAAAATCAGTTGAGATTACCATTTGCATTTTTAAGACCAGATGCACCATTCATAACCATTTAAAAACCACTTGCAACCATTCAAGACCATTCGATTAGAATGTGTTTTGGGCAAATGATCCAAATGGAATTTAACCCTGGGGTGTCCAAGATTAGACCCTATTAGCTGGGGTGTCAGTACTTCCTTTATCGGGCTTACTCATAGGGCACCCCTACGTCAATTCGGCCTATTAGCCATGTTTACCTGGTTTGAACTTGTGACATTTGAACAAATTTATAAATGTTAAATTAACATCGCCTCGAAGGTGAAATTTTGTCTGAGTTGAGACTAGTTTATTTCTCTGTTTCATAATTGAAGAGTGCTCAGAGGCAAACTGGGGAAATATTTTGCAAAGCAAGTTTGAAGTAAAGTTACGGTCAAAGGGTTTGCTGTGCTGATCTCTCTATTGGGGGTCACAAAAATCCTCCTCCCCTTCGGGTTCAGATCTTTCACAAGGTAAGTGATAACACATGTCGATATTAACATTTCGTAATTTCACACACTAGCTAAACAGATCAGTTCCCACTAGCGTATGGTGAATAGTTCAACCCCAGGTACGAATATACCCTATTTTAAATGTTCTGGCGTTAAAAGATTTCCTTGGAAAGCAAATTGGATTGCTTTAGGGAAGAAATTTGTCAGCTCCTGTGTTTAACTAAGGCCTTATATTCTTTCCAGTCTCGGCAAGCGTGAGAATATTTCATTGTAACACCAGGCAGAGAAGAATAACTCAGATAACAGCTTCCTATGAAAATCTAGTTAGATCCCCTTTGCCATATAATTGCTCTGTCTGCACGAACTATAACAAGATCATTGTGCAATATATAACCGAATTTGTCCCCATTAATAATATTGTAGATAGATCTTGGAAATACCCAAAGTTAGTACCTTCATCATAATGTTCATGAGGGCAAAAAAGTTCAGAGAGAAGTTCAATATGCACAATGCTCTTCCGATTGAAGTATTTCTTTGCTGAGAAACCGAGTAGGGTGGAAAAAGGTGATGGGATTTGAAATGATAAGGCTTAGCAGCCGGGAAGTTTGTGGTTTGATCCCTGGCTGAGTTCCACGGCTCCCTTTATCCTTTGAATATATTCAGGTCCATAGACCTTTTTGTCAAACAGCAATAACAAATGATTGTGCAAAAACTTTTGGTATGCGTCGTTTTTGTCAATGTCATGTTATCGTGGTCAAAAAAAAAAACAACAAAACTCTACCCCAAAATTCTTTGTTATTGCCATTTTGAGAACGGATCTATATTAATTTTTATTATCCCTCAAACGTGACTGATTATAAGTAAGTGCTCTTTTGAAACTTTAGACTAGCTCGAGTACAATCTAAACATCTGTTCAAATTTGAACCGAATCTGAACTGGGGGGGGGGGCACCGAAGAGGAATCTGATCAATTATTTGGATAGATTTGGTTCACAAATGATCAGAATTGGTTCATTTTTTTAATCCGATTTACTTAAAGTTTTCACCAGGTTCCTGTTAGGTGTTCTCTGATCAGACATTTTTAGAGTGTATGTTAACACCAGAAATGGTAACTCTTAGTGTATCGGGGTTTTGCCTTTCCTATACATTTTATTATTTCCATTACCATTTATTTCTCATGTAGTAAAACGTCTTTATATGATTTTACCCTTAAAAGGTCCTGGACACACATTGAATCGAATATGATCAAGCGGGCTCCGACTAAGAAACCGATCAATCAAACCGAAATACTAGAAATGACTGGATATTTAACCGAATATAGGCCAGATTTCGCTTCTGTGCCTGGTTGTCCAGAAAATTTGATGTTCAAACAAAAATTACAAACCACAATTTTTCAATGTATACAGCACACACGTCTGGATTTAAGTTCGGAAGTAAACCACACTACATTAATTTCATGTCAACGTTCTGTCTGAAAATATCCAAAGGATCACATCACAATCACTACACACTGTCGTCACAATGGAAGGTGAATTGCAATTCACCTACTTTCTGCGTGCAATTGCGCAAGCGTTTACATGCTCAACACCTTACATACACGCATGTGTTCTTGTCCATAATTCTCTAAAGTGAGACTTTTGCCTCCGCAGCAGGCTGAGGGCATATTTCTTGTTCAGTAGTAGTATCCCTTAGAGGCCTTAAAGAGGGACTGACCAAACACAGTTCTCTCCTTGGGGTAGCCAGACTTATGATGAAGATACACGGTATAAACAAAAGGAAAGTGTATGTGGAATAATATTGCTTCGACAACAATTTATAGATATTCCTCTATCCGTACTCTTATTCTGTTCACCACGGTCAACAATTTTATCTTTTCAAACCAAGCTGCAGGTCATATTTATTTTAACTCTATATAGTATATTCCAAGATTGGTATTCACCCTTAAAGAGCGACAAATCCTTTCCCCAGACAGGTAATGCAATACAAATTCTTCATACGAAATCAACTTTTAACATTTCCTCACATATATCTGCCTGGTGCACCACCCAGAAAAACCTACACAAGCTTGTAATGATTTCAAATTGCTCAAGTCCATATCCACACTTTACTGTATATGAGCTGTTTGCTATGCATCCGGTACTTCACTGACATGCCCGCGGGTCATCATTTATTTAGAATAGAATAGTACTGCTATAATTGAAACGAAGATACCTTTGCACATACATTGCTTTAAAGGAAGAAGGCAGTCCCCCAAGTTTATTTTAAAAAAATTGCTAAATCTTACAGATCTCCTCTTATTTCTCTCACAAGTATTTTCATGATGTTCCTGTGTAAAATCATTGAATATTGAGGGTAAACCAATGAGTTATTCTGCATAAATTTAGGAAATTAGTAACAAAAATAATGTCACATGATTGATAGGAGCCACTCCTGAACTAGTGTACCTGTACATTACTTTAAATTGGGGGGACTGCATTTTCCCTTTAAAGGTATGGGTTCGACTCAGTGTAGCAAAACAACGGTGCTGGATTCGAAAAGCTAATTTTCGATTGTGATGCATGATGACCCCCAACAATGTGGTCAGAGACGAAAAAAAGTCTTTGGCCTTTAACAGGTGCCATGGGGGGCCCACCGAAGTGTGGACCGTTTCCCCAAGGGCTCCTAATGGGACTCAGGGGCAACGTCTCGTTGAAAGAAAACTCCCGGAAACTCTGGGGTATGTGTGAATTGTCATCACAGGAATGAGACATTGTAAGTCAAATTTCTACTCTCTCCCAATTACCTAATAACACTTATTTAGCACTAAGGATCAGAGAAGAATTTACAGAAATTACTCTAAGAGCATTTTGTATCTCAATAGTTCCCAATGGAAGATCCGTTTGATGCTGCAAGGGGATTCTCTTATGGAAGGATAGTAGGGGTCAAATGGGGGATCAGAAGACATTTGCCCTACGGGCAAAAATAATGAGAAATTTGAAATTGGTGAACCGAAAAAGGAATTTTTAGCCATACGTAGCCCCTTTGACTGCCAATGATGGGATTATGAGGATCCTTGCCAGGAAAATTTTGTTAGATGTCATTTCGAGGAATCTAGCAATAAAAATAATTCACAAAAATTGTAGTGCACCTGAAGAGGGAAAGCCGACATAATCGACTTGCTGACTTCATTTATTTCTTTTATGCAAACTCAACTTGAGATATGACTTGAGACAGCGAAAGGGCTTCAACGAGTTAGCATAACTCAAAGTGAATTCTCTTTAAGATATCCATTATTTTATTTTAAAGGACATTGGACAAAGTTACCAGGTTATGAGGTAGCAGAAGTGGACGTTAAATGCTCATACAAAAAGAAAAAGCTGCACAGTATTGTTCTTCTTGTGTAACTGATTGTATTTAATATTTCGTCACTAAATTAACTTCGTTTCCAATATCGTTTATATGAATCTAAGCACAGGGAAAAACCGTGTATTTTCTTTCATTCTTTTCTGCCATAAACACCACACTTTTGACCGATATTTTGACCTATGACCAAAGTTTGTTGTGCCCCCACCCACCCTTCCGCCCCCTTCCAGCCTTTTTTGAGAAATCCTGCATCATCCACAGCAGTAATGTGTGCAATCGTACAAACATTATGCATTTGTGACTGACACATTATTTACAACTTGCCAATATTTTGGTATAGGGTCCTGTTTAGCCTTTCCTCCACTCACGCTTCCGGCCTCTTTCAAGGAATCCTGCATTGGACACTGAAGTAACGTGTACAATTTTACAAATATTATACATATAGCAATTATAAAAATATAAACAGCTGTTATAAGGTATTGTACGCAAACGGTTGTATGTACCGAACCCTTATTCCATTTTAAACACATGTAAAGAATGCTAGCTGTGGTGTATTGCAAAACAAGCAGACAACTTAATCTAAGCGGTTCAGAGTATAGTATAAAGACTTTTGAAGCTTCATTCCACACCGGGTAGTCTACAGATTGTTAATAAACCTCTTACAAAGAATTATTGTATAAGAAATTGAATACAATTAAATTGACCTATTCACATCACGGAATGGAAGAGATTTGAAGCCTAGTGTAACAAATTATATCAAGGTTCATGACGAATTGGCCTTTTTAAAATGGTCATAAAAAGATCAGCCATACTTTCTAAGATTTTCTTACAAGTATGAAGCTTAGGTAAATCAGTGAAGTCGAAAAACAATTGATGAAAGCAAATATCTTCCATAAAAATGCAGTTTAGTGCTTCTTGCCTCTCCAACGATCATGGCGATTGTTATGGTGACGTGATATAACCTCTTTTAAAGAATAGATGGGGTACTGTTCGACAAAAACAACATTTGAGCGTAGTCAGTACAGCATTATTCCTTCCAGACGTATTGCCCTGTATAAGTTAATTTTAGAGGCACATCAGCGGCCTCGCCAAAGGGACCTGCGTAGAATAGTATTTTCAAACAGTCGTTATTCTTTGAAACATAACTACATTTTCCTGAATTTAAGACTTACCCATGATTTCATAACTAGATGTCTACGACTTTTTCTAACCTACCATGTACCTTTTCTAACCTACCTGCCTCCTCCTGACCTTAAATTTTCCAGGAAGTTAGTAGCGCTTTCTCCGCCTAAATAACAATACATGATAAATATTGCCGCTATTTACAATGAGAGTCAATAAACTTCAAAACTTTCTAATAGTACGAGCTTGTTCATCACAAAATACTATCATCTTATTCTCTTTACGGAAGTATCGCTTGTTTCTGAAATCCGTTATGTGTAAACAAATGCTACCGTTTCAAGGTCCTTCCTTCTTATTCCTTGGTACTACTGTGATACCCAGAGGTGAGCCTTTGAATCACACGCAGAACATTAGTGCCTGATGGGTTCTCTCTTCGTAAAGGTTTCAGCGCACTCTTGTGTGTCTCTCTTCGTAAAGGTTTCAGCACACTCTTGTGTGTCTCT
>WURT03555714.1:0-21031 GCA_009936505.3 Holothuria glaberrima | reverse complement strand
CGTGTAGAAGATACGTACCGTACAATAATTACGTCTGCTATCAGTTGTTGATGTTGGACAAATTTCCGATCTTGCGAGACAGTTGAATTTTACATTAATTTAAGCAAAAATTTGGGGATGAAAATAGTGTTTTCTGAAGTCATAAAATCGGAATTTTTGCCGGGTGTTCAAAAAATCGGATTTCCGACTAAAATCGGAAAAGTGGCATCTAAGCATCAACACTCAAGGAAGTCGAGCAATATTTTGTATTTTTTCAATCTTTAGTAAGGATTTTTGCTGGTTACAAGAATTAAAATATTTTTCTATTATAATGTACACTATATTTTAATACTTTTCTCAACAGAGTTAGCAACAATCCAGTGTCACGTTCATACAGTAAATTTGTTATACTGACCCAAAATTGTGAAGGACAGATGAGCAATCCTTGCTTCCCTCTGACCTGAAGCCGAGACCATCCAGAGGAAAGTAAGATGAAGAGTAAAATCTTGGAAAGAAGATGAAAAGATTGAAAATAGAAACAAGCTTCTGAAAAGTACCTTGATGTTTACAAATGATTACTTTATATCAAGCTTTTGAGTATTAAAAAAACCTGCTAGCCTTACGAAATATTTTTTTAATTTTTCAATTCGATTGAGCATCTTAAAGAGTTTCTGAAGAAAGTTTCCATAATACCTTTGTTAGTTTGATTTTATACTTGAATATGACATCAACTCAACTGCCTTTTTAAGTATTACTGCAAAGTAATGGCTATGGTTGTGCAATTTTGGGAGCAGTAGACTGAATATTTGACATTTACCAACATCAAAATTTTTCAACCTAAAAGAAACTATGTTTTTCAAACTCAGTTGATGTTTTTAGTTGGAGGGATCAAAAAAATTAATAATTATCAAAAAAAGAAATAATTTGTAAATAAAATGTTGATTATGGAGCCATTCTAAAATCCAGACCAGTGAGGGTTCCTTCTGTGTAATAAAATAACTACCCATGAATGTACCAATTATTACAATATCACATTCTATGTTTCATACAAAGTTTATTTAACATTTTAAACATGCACTAGCCAAGGACAGCAATCCCTGGGTATAAGGGGACATGGTTACAGTCCTTCTGACATTTGGTTACAGGCAAAGACAAACCTTTTGCTCTCTCCCCCTTCCCACTTCTGTATCAGGACACCCACATCACATTTTGCTGAGAACAAGGAGACTTTGTCACCATTTGATGATAACATAAATGTTTTGCGGCAACTGCATGCACACCTATTAGTACTGCCAAAACATGACAACCATCACACACAAATACATACACTATACTTATACTTTCATAATTAGAATGCATATACCTTGCAATTTGCTACTTATATTTCCTTTTATTATTTGTTTGTAAATTTCTGTTGTGATAAATCAAAAATAAATGAAATCAAATATACATGCACTTATTCAAATATGGTTTGGTTTCATGGATGTTAATGTGAACAGTTACCCCCCCCCCCCAGACCCCTAAAGTCCCAACTGAAATCAATGCCTTACTATGAGTCAAGTAAATACTAAAAAAACTATACCTGTTTACAGGGTTATTCACTGAGGAAGAATTGTCCCAATCTGCCGTCAGAGAAAACTCAAAAGCATAATTTACAGATGGGTTGTCCCGGAACCAATGAGAAAAGGTGTCAAGGGTTGGGGTGTTTGAAATAGCGAGCCAGCTGCCATAAGGGCTGGGGATGTATGTAGGACTGTCATACTTGCTCTTGGTAAGGGAATTAAAATCTGTGTCAGAAGCACTGAAATCAAAACAAAATATCAACACATCATGTGACTGCATGAAAGCTATCACTCACTTAATTTGTAGACACAGAATGAAGTACATGGCATGCTCACAATTTCATCCAAAATTTCTTTAAAGGGAAAATGCAGTCCCCTCAATCTGATTGAGTGTGTCCTGTCATCCTAGTTCAGGAACGGCTCTTATTAATCATGTGTCAATATGTTTGTTGCTCATATGTTAAATTCTTGCAGAAAAACTCCTTTGTTTACATTGGATATTCAACATCTGCATTCACAAACATAGATACTTGTGAGTGGACTAAGTGGACATTTGTAAGATTTAGCAAACTCTTTGAAAATAAACTTGGGGCGGCTGCCATCTCCCTTCAACAAAGCCTATTATTTTCAATACGCTGTGTATTTAAAACTTTTACAAGTTTAAAAGTAAACATTGCACAATACACTAAATAGTATAAAAAAAATCATGACAAATAGAAAATTACCTGAAATCATAATAATTGACCGAGAAGGTCAAATCAAGGTCAACCACAGATGAATTTGATGAAGGCGCTGCAATGAAAAAACATTATTTCAAATTAATTTATGGAGGTTGGACAGTATTACCAAGTGGCATTATTTCTAACATTAAAGGTCCTATTCAGAGACAAATAAGGGTCTTGCAATTGACTCAAGAGCATAATGTTAGGTAAACTAGGTTTTCATACTATTTTTCTAAGGAAAAAACGGAGCAAAAAAATGGTATTTTCTATTTTTAATGATTTTCTGAAAACTTTACTGTTTTTGGTCGAAACTGAAACGACAAGGTCACATGATTTCTTCGAAAGGTCAACTGTGACGTCACTGGCCGGGATCGGGCCGATCATTTACATTAGCTAGTATATACTATAGGCCTACTGCTACTGTGCTTTTCTTCAACATGGTGGTCGGAAGTGGTGAAGAATTGCATAGTCACTCAGGGGTTGTTATGCTACAGAGAATACCCCTAGGATCAGTTTTTTCCTGTTTCCAACGTGCAGAGACAGTATATCTCGTCGTTGAGCCTAGGTCAGGTTCGATAACCTTTCACGCACACGCGTTTTCTCAACGTTCATCGCCATACATATACTGTACTGTTCTGTATGTGTGACGCAGATTTTCATCTAAGACTCCTACCTCCGACCTTGAATCCCTCCCAGTCCATTCGAATTATATGTTTTCTTTGGATCATAGTAGTATTTACGCTATCCTTGCATGAATTTAAAGAATTTCCGTGGATTTTTCAAAGCAATGCGTCAACGTCGCACTTACTTATGTGGTTAGAATTCATACAAGGTTACTACACCTATTGTGAAACTCCCACACTCCCGTACCAGGCCAGAATCATTCAGAGGCCTGTGCATGCTGTTTTCCTTTTTTAAATTTTTGAAATCGGATGAAAATTGATGGAGACATAATTTCGTTCTGTTGCCTTTTTTGGAGCTAAAATAGCCAATTTTGGGTAATTTTTGGTGGAATTTTTTACATTTTCTCGAAAACTAAACACTGAGGTGTAATCTATCCAGAGAGCGCTTTTGGTACCTTCGGCTCATCATTAGTAAGTGGGGATCGTGAATCTGACAGAAGAGTATGATCAATAAGGATGAAATTTTTATATAAATTTTCGCGATTTTTGCCATTTTTTGAAAAAACCAGAAAGCCAAAAGGCTTAAAGATTCCTTGCCATATGATATATTGTAACAAACATAAATCACCCACGTGTAGAGCATGAGATCCCTCACAATTATTCTATTGAGATCATTTTAATAAGGGTAAAAACCTTTTGAAATCTTGTGACCCAAAATAACCTTTCACCTCCACTGAAAACAATAAGGCTCACCTACCCTATATGGTCATGTGCATGCTAAATATGAACAATACACAGGCTAAGTATGAGATCCCCCACAGTTATCTTCCTTAAAATATCATATTTAAAATTTTTTGACCTTTTGAGACCCAAAATGACCTTTGACCTCCATCAAAAATGATAGCGATCAAATACTCAATATGGGCAATCCACATACTATGAGAACCCTCGAAGTTATCCTTCTTGAGATATTGTGTTTACAAGGTTTTCACTTCTGGTGACCCCAAATGACCTTTGACCTCCATCAAAAACAATGGGGATCATCTACTCAACATGGGCAATCTACATGCTAAGTATGAGATCCCTCACATTTACCCTTCTTGAGATCTAGTGTTTACAAGTTTTTGACCATTAGACCTCTGGTGACCCCAACTGACCTTTGACCTCCACCAGAAATGATAGGGATCATCTATTTAATATGGACAATTAACATGCTAAGTATGTGATCCTTCACACTTACCCTTCTCAAGATACAATGTTTACAAGATTTTTACCATTTGACCTCCGGTGACCCCAAATGACCTTTCACCTCCATCAAAAACAATATGGATCATCTACTCAATATGGGCAATCTACATGCTAAGTATGAGATCCCTCACACTTACCTTTCTTGGGATATAGTGTTTACAAGGTTCTGACTGTTCAACCTCTGGTGACCCCAAATGACCTCCACCAAAAAACAATAGGGATCATCTACTGAATATGGGCAACTCACATGGTAACTATGAGATCCCTCACATTTATCTTTCTGGAGATATCGAGTTTACAAGCAATTTTCAAGGTTTATACCATTTGACCTCCGGTGACCCCAAATGACCTTTGACCTCCATCAAAAACAATAGGGATCATCTACACAATACGGACAATCCACATGCCAAGTATGAGATCCTTCAAAGTTGTCCTACTTGAGATATCGTGTTTACAAGCAAAGCCTCACATGAGCACACACACACACACACACATACAGGTTTTTTTCCTATCAAGGAGAGGACCTCATTGTTCTTTCCTTTGTGTTTGCTTCCTTAACCCTTACCTTAACAATGGATTGTCTATTGTTCGACACCTGAGGGCCCCTGAAATCTCTTGTTCTGACACCTGAGGACCTCATCTTGAATAGAAAATGTTCTCACCTTGTATGAAATGTTGGGTCCATACATACACACAACATCACCATCGCATAGATTCCTTTAGCCTTCGGCAAGGAATCAAAAATGGGCATTTTAACCGAGTTTCTGACCTGTTTGTCTAACTTGGCTCCCAAATTACATGCACTACAAAAAGCCATCTGTGGTCTATTTTGTAATTTTAAATGGTGTTTGTAGGTTAAATGATGAAACTAAAAATTTTTGAAAATTTCATAAAAAAAAAAATAGGTAGCATGCTGACCTAAAGGCTCCAAAAGGGGGGGGGGGGAACCATAGTTGTGTAGAGATTTTACTGGTGTTAGACTAGGCTTGTCACATAGCTTGCACAGCCGCATATGCTCAAAACATTTCCATGCAGTGAATTCGCGGAAGAAAACCGCATATTTCCCGAATTTCGGAAGCGGAGAAAGCTGAAGGTAACCCCTTCCCCACAATTCTTACCAGCTATTCCATTTAGCACACCACCAAGAAGGAACAAAGGTCTTCCCAGCTCAGAGAACGAAGTAAAGTGAGTTTGAATTTAACCTGCCATTGTTGTAGCCTGAACACTGATGTCAGTCCTAACCACACGAGTTCCCAGTGAAATGGGCATCTCGTAGCCTATAGCGTATATTATTAATGTTGTACTATGGCTGGGACGTCATTTGAACCAGGGAGTTGTCAGGGACAACTCCCTGTTTGAACCTAACCAGGCTTAGCCTACTCAGGGAGTTGTCAGGGCTGACAACTGGTCTACTCACATTTCACAGCAGTGGCATGGTGGGTTGTAGTGTTCCACACTGAGGTAGTAAATTGGCCATGGCAGAATCAAATAGCAAACTAAATGTTATAAACTGTAATACAACATGATTATCTTTAAAATTTACTTTATTCAGTATTATATACTGTTCATTGCGTCTCTTTCAATTACAACATTACCCGCCATCTATCTATCAATATATCAAAGGTTTACGCTGAACACAAGAAACTCGCATGTAAACTGCAGTACACGACTCTGGCCAGACGTTACACGCTTGACCAAAGCCACGCCCCCGTTTTCATTGAGACATTTGAAAATACGATTTTTAGCCGTTATGTCGTATTTTCAGAAGTATTTTCTCAGCAATGCAAAGGGCTATTCCGAAAATTCAAAGTGTGTGTTTAACAGAACAAATAGTAGTTTCTGCTCACTTTGAATGAGACGAAAATGCGTTTGCCTCTGAAAATTAAAGACCTTTAATAGACATCATGAAACCACAAACATTGGTAGGGAACGTTCTTCAAAGCTGCAGTCAAAACTTGACACAAGTAGTCCTTTGCTGAATAATTTTATCTTTGCATGCACTGAGTTTGATATAGCCTGAGGACCCAGAGTTATAGTTCGATGTTTTCATTACCTATGAATGTAAATGGCATCTTCTAGAGATATGTTTGTATGGGTAGTATGTGCATGATAAATTGGCCTCTCTAAAATGATGAGCGTCACTTTCCTAGATTTACTATACCAACTGTACAGTTCAGGTGAAGATGCCTTTGCAAAGATACATTTTATTGCCACAGGCATCTTCCACAAAAATGCATTCGATAGCTCCCTGCATTTGCCTAAGGCTACACAATTGGCTACATTATATACCCCACACAGACAATATGGTGGGGTATGAAAGAACAACTCTCTACTGTAGTCAATAGCCCATGTGAAAAAAGTCATTACCTGTCGCCTCTATGGTGGTAACATATACTGGCACTGTTGGAATGCTGGTATCATTGTCAACATGAAGCTGTAACACACAACCATACTCTGTCCCATACTCTACACCATCCGATGCAACAAACAGGTACTGAGTGCTGTTGGTAACTGTTGACAAGGTTGGGGCAGACACAGCAGAGCAATTCACAAAATAAATCCTGATAAATCAAATAATTCAAAGATATATATAAATTTGACAGAACTCAGTGAGTCTTTGTGGATTAATTATATGTATACATGAAGGTTTCTTCCTCAAGTGACATAAATTATCAAAGCTGATTGGCTAAGACTTGTTATTACATGAGTCTAAGATAAATTGGATACTGTGTGCAATGAAACTTGATGTGTATTAAACAGCAGTAACTACTGCTGTTGTATGTATTTAAGCTGAGATTTACTTAACCAGTTAACTGCGTATGATGTATACATCCAACATGTCCTAACTTCATGCTACTGCGTGTGACAGAGATATCCATCTTGTATATATATGCACTGTACTTAATTATGCACTGGAATAAAAGTTACAATATTTAATTCTGCCGTTAACTGGTTAAAGACAGATACTTGTCACCCCAAGTATGACTTTTACTTGGGGTAAGCAAAAGTCACAATTGGTGACTACTCTTTGGTTAACATCAGAGTTACAAAATTCAAAAGATGCAGAGCTGCTGGCATATTACAGAGCATTCACAGAGAGTGTTTTGATTACATATTAGGACCTTGTATGCTCACCAGGATGTGGCCTATTAGAGCAAATAACTATTTTTGTATATGAACGAGAATTGGGAGAACTGAAACAAAATGGGATGAGAGAATTAAATTTCCCCTTCAAATGCAGCTGCTGTTTCCCTGCTGATTGTACTAAAGCACCATCTATACTGAGAACACCATGAGTGACATGACTTAATGCCCGGTCTCATATAAAGAATACAATAACCGATTCAACTTTCAACAAAATGTAAAGGTGAAAATATTGATGAGATGGAGTTTATTCAAAATAAAAGTTTCCTACTTTCTTTTAGCTACAATCAACTTGAACAGTTGAATCAAACTACAGTAAAAGTTGATTCCTGCATCAAATCATGTGAATGGTGTGTCAACTTTGATGAAAGTTGATTATTTTACTGAATCATGAAAAAAGGCACCTAGCTTTTAACTTAGAGATAAGAACATTGAATTCATATCAGTAGAGGTCAGAATCTTTGGGGAATGATATTGACAAGTTAGTGAATGCTGCCTGTATACTGCCAGTCATATACCTGTAATATGAAGAACACATTGTTGTATTTATGGTGAATACCTACCAATCATCTGATGTCACATCTATCTTGCCAGCATTGAGATATGGGGGAGCACTCCATGAGACTTCAACCTCAAGGGGGGCTGGGGCTGAAACATTCACCTCTGGGGGGTCTAAAGGATGAAAGGAAGGAAATAACTCATATGTGTCTTCTAGCACTCAGATTCAATGAATCTTTGTTACCTATGACTCATACAGGATAAAACAAACAATTAATATTTTCAACCTCCACAGAGTCTGTTCTGTTCTTCCGGTTTAATACTCACTACACTGAAACAAGGCCACATCAACATTTAGGAAGTAGTTGACAGAGTTGCTTTGTAATACATTGAAGGTGACACCTACAGCCCTGGATGGACTACTACACTCTCCACTATAGATAAAATCTCTTCTACTCAGAATAGCTTGGTAGAACCAACAATCACAGCCAAGGTTATTTCCATCAAGATCACTGAAAAATGAAAGATTACAGTGAAATAAAATAAAATTATATGATCATGTCTCCAGTAAATTTCTCACATAGTCAGTAGGTAAGTTGTATAAAATATTTCAGTCAAGCTGCTGTAAGCATAAATGATTTAATATCAAGTTGAACCAAGAAAGGCATAAATCACTAAGAATACTTTCACATATAAAGTTGTGCAAGTCACTTCACATAACAGATTTTTCTTTCAGTCAATATTCATGGAAGATAAACACAAGCTTCATTTGTTGACACCATTAAATGCCATGGTGACACATAGGGGCAGCTTATATCAAAGTTGTGCATGGCTGCAATTGGCATAGTAATTAATTGTGTATTTAAGCAGGGAGTTGTTATTATGTTTGGTGCATGTACAGTTAGTTCGGTTGCACATCTTTACAGTGTTGGCTTTGTGAATACCACTCAAGCAAGTGCTTACATAATTTTTAAGTACTTGAGTGTTTAAGAGTGTCTTAAACCATATGCAACTGTTTGTGAATCCAGTCCAAACCTCAAGATGCAACAGACTATTGCAATCCCTTAAACTACTGACAACAGCTCAAAAGTCTTAATAACAATCTTGGAATTTATAGAACAAATACAAACATTGAAAATCCTTCAACATTTCAAGTTATATTGTTCTCATTTATTTTAAATGCTTATTATCCTTATAACAGGACAATTTTAAAGCGGAAAATACAGTCACCCCAATTAGAGTAAGTATGCCCTGTCTTTCTAGTTCATGAATGGCCTATTTTGATCAAAGTCATGTGAAAATATTTTTGTTAGTAAATTGCAAAATTCAAGGAGAATTTCTCCTTGCTTTACCTACTGTTTGTTAAAGTTATGTTCCAAACTTCTTCAGAGGTGCTTGTAATGCAATAAGAGGAGATTTGCAAGAGTTTGCTGATTTTTCCAAGCAAATTTGGGATCGACTGCCTATTGCCTTTAAATCTACCTTTTGTTCTAACCATACAACAATTAATGCAGAAAGGTATACAGAATTCTGCTGGAGTAATACTTACATGGAAGATAAGGTCAAGTTATCCAAGTCCTTAAATGCAGAATCCTGGACACTGTAAATCTGATTATTCTGTAGATATCTGACACAGGTCAAAAAAAAAAAAAAATAGTAGCTGTTAATTGTAACAATGACATTCACAAAGCAGGAGCCTTAGATAACTAGTAAAACCATAAAAATCTACTTACTTTCTTCATTGTTCAGTGTCATGTTTGTATGTAAGCAATGAAGCAAGCAATTAATACTAAGTGCATTTCACAATTTATTAAAATTAGATACAAAAGCAAAAAAAAATCAAAGTCGGCTAGTAAACTGGTCCACCCGAAGGTGCTTCAGTCTGGCGTGCAACCGACTTCGTTGGGTGGGCAACCAATTTTGATGGCAAGCCTTGCCAAGCGGGAGGAAAGCCGGAGTACCCAGAGAAAAACCCACGTTCATCGAGCGGGATACAAAAGCGACTCACTGGTGACATTTATTTGGCAAAGGTATATGCAGTGCATCTCAGAAACAATCAAACCAGTGAATAGATTGATCAAAGGGAGACTGGTCCATGCACAAATATACATCACCAGCATTCAATACTGTGGACTTTTACACTGGAATCACACATAGGAAGGTTACCACTGGAGAGTGACATGAAGACCTTATTAAGCAGGTGTAATTTATACAACTACATTCCAACCAGTGGACCAATAAATATTTATAGCACAGTTATGTCAGTAATTGTTAGTCACAGGTTGAACAATGTCACTGCAAACACAGACAAGATTTAATTAACATCATCCTCTCATATCCAGCTCATAATTCTGTCATAACTTACAAGTATTTCAGTTCTGGGACATTTCCAATTGATGGCCAGTATGTAAGATAATTATTCTGTAAATCTCTGTGGGAAACAGAAGGAAGTATTAAGACATTGTTTACTTGGTTGGCTAAACACAAAGATTTTCACATCTACTAAAAGCATACCCTTCAATTTTGATTCTGATATAACCCTTTTTGGGCAAATAAACAACAAGGTGACAGATACAGTTGTGACTGTTGCAAAGAAAATTTTAAATATTTAGACAAAGTTAAGAAGAAGTAGATTTCATTTTTATCAAAATTTACAACTACCGGTACAGCAAAAGTTACACATTTAACCGTGATGGTGCTTAATGATCACTCAACAGAGCTTTAACTATGTGGCTTAATACCACAATATTGATCACCAACATTGGTGCCTATATTGCACTACCATTAAAACTCATGTATACATATTTCATTTAAGTTTACATACCTATAGGCCTACTTTCCAAATAAGGTATCAACCATCCTTCACATTCACAAATTAATATTTTTACATACATCTCCATTTCCAGTCAAAGATCCACCCACCAAGCTTGGCATCAGTGACTTGTTTCTGTAAGGTTTACAATGCACACACCACTATTTTTGCTAAAATACCCACAAACTCTTTTACCTCAGCTTATAACTTTCAACTTTAAGTGTTTTATCACCTAATACACATGTATCTTGAGATAAATATACCTCACATTTGATACAAATTTAGAAGTCTAAAATGAACCAACACTGAAGCATTAGCACTGATTAGATATTATTGTACACTCACATTTCAAGTAAATTGTCCAAATCATTAAAGGCACCCTCTTCTACTGCAGATATATTGTTGTTTTGAAAATGACTGTAACAAATAATGAATAAAGTCAGTACAAATTGTAATGGTGGTATATAGAAATGTATTGTTTATACAAGCCAAAATAAATAAGTCGATAAAGTGAATTACAGGAAACATCAAGGTGGTTTACATTATTGGTAACAATCAGGCCAACTTGCTGTTAAAACTATCACTGATGAATGTGAATATTACCAAATCAATTGAAAACATTTCTGCTACACTACTGCATACAATATATGCAATGAATGTAACAGAAATATCTTGACAAGTACAAATTTTCACAAAGCTGATTATTTCTCTTCTCCGTACAACCTGACATTTTGTTCATATTTGATACAATAAAGTCATTCAGAGTGCATACCCTTCATCACTGTTTCCATACACAATGTTAAAACATTCCACAATGTTAATAAATTAATTGGACATTAGCAAAACAGACAGACATTCTATATCACTAGTTGCTAGGTTTTAATATCTTACAACTCTTCCAGGCTTGTCAGTGGTTCAAGCAGACCAGCTGGGATGTCCAAGACCTGGTTGTAACTCAGATCCCTGGAAAAAGATGATGAAAATATAACCTTCCATTTGTTACAATGTTAAAAAATATTATGTAGAAAACATACTTTGAGCCTATATTGCATATGCAATTGATCAATCAGGCATTCCTCGTCATTCTGTGCTAACATTAACTCTACAGACATGGTAAAATTTGTCTGTGAATCCATCAACTATCAATCATAAGAAAGCAGCTACTTGCTATTCTATTAACAACTGACAATTATCTGAGGACATAATCACAACTTAGTTTTAACAAGATTTGTAAAAACTTTCACTCATCATGTCAATATCTGTATGAATATTGGCATAGCAACTCAGTAAAGACCAAATGAGCCAACAAAGTGGGTATTTTACTGTATACTAACAAGAACACTGACTTAACAGTTCCTCTTGCATTACCAAAAACATATTTAGGAAGCCCTGGGTATCTACATATATAGGTGACTGCAATTTGATTGACATAAATGCTACAGATTCAAAGTAAAAGCCACTTTGACTGGTCAATGATAACTTGAGCAGACCAATGAAATGTGATGTAATGTAGCATGTCTTGTATCAGGGAGATGCCATAATTACACACAACAGTGCACTTAGGAGAAAATGGTCTCTGGTAATTAAACTCAGTACAAGGTAACTTTGTCTGTGAGGTGCAGTAGGCAGTTTTTTCCTTTTGTTTCTAATTTGTTATTTTGAATTGATTAAAAGAGAGGTTGGAAGAAATGTTGGGAATATTTTTGCTATCTGGGAAGATACTGGACCATAAAAAATACAAAATTTATCTTTCCCATACTTATATAAGTAGTGATACTTACAATACTTTCAGGCTGCTGTGAGTAGCAAATGCATCTGATGGAATACTAGAGATGAGATTGTTTGATATATCAATCTCTTCAAGGGTTTGTGTTGATAATGCAGACCCTGGAAAGGAGGTTAACTTGTTGTACTCCAAATAGCTAAATAAAACACAGGATGAAAGAAGTCTGGTTTACAATGTTTATAGTTCATTACTTTCTACTATTTGCAAATATAATTTCAACCTCTAATTCTGATAGTCATTGACTGCAAACATTTATCTATTTCCTCTTTGCAATGAAATTTAGGATAACACTGAATATAGTAGATAAGTCCTGATAAAATTTCCAAATAAGGCAATTTCACCCTTTTCTCTGCTTTCTTTTTATGTATTTTCTTTACCATTTTTACTGTTGTCATGAAAATAATATTGAAGAAAAAGAGGATTCCCCCTTGACTAGATTCAGTTTAATACTGTTTTATGACCATGACAATTTTTCTAAAATCTATCTGAAATGTGCATATTCAAATCTACTTCAGCTCACAATACAACTGAATAATTTAAACCTTGTACTTTTTGCAACAAAAGAGTTCCTCAGACTAGGTGTGTACAGCCATCTGAGTGTATTAATGCATGTAAACTCAAAACCAGATCTATTCTCAGCTTGATGGACCATTTATTTGATGTTGTACATTAAAGGAGCTTGAGTTTGTTCATGAATTTTCATGATTTTTTGTCACACCTGTTGAGTTTCACTCACATCTTGATGGTAAAGGGTCAAAACTAAGAGATTCTGAAAGTCTAGTACATAGCTGAAATGGCAACGAAAGGTAATTAAAGACTAAAATTATTCATTACAAATTCGTGACTAGACACTTTTTACCACCAGGTATTAACCATATGTAACCCTGTTCAAGTAAAACCAATGAGTGAAGCCTATACCAACTTGATTGATAGGCTCTCAACTCCTCATACAAACAACTGTTGTGATCAAGGACTATTAAGCTCTGAACATGATGTATTTTCCAGAGTAGCTGGTCTATCAAGGGCTTGTATGGTTACTTAGTTAGATGAGGTTTTACAGCTCAGTTTCTAACCAATTGGTTTCAGTCGGGCCGGCCACAGCCTTTTTTCCAGTTGTGACTCACTGGCTTGTTTTCCCTAATCCATTGCTTATACTGAGGACCAAGCACAATGGCAGTAGGTTCCATTTTTAAAGTCTTTGGTATGACCCGGCCAGGATTCGAACCCGGACACAATGTAAATCAAATGAGAAAACACAGACATTGGTCAGACTAAAAGGCAGCAGTGACTAATTATTACACTTACATTTCCTGTGTAGAAACTTCATCAAAGGTATCACTCGGCAGGGAAGGAAGAAGGTTGTTTTGTAGATATCTATTATCAAAAAGACAAAATGGACACTAAATAATGAAACCACTTATACACAGTCCTATAATTGCAAATGGATTAAAGCTATTCAATGAATTTTGTAAAATACATTCCACAACTTAACTATGTATTTTTCAAGAAACTGTGACTGAGGAAAGCAATTTAAAACCTCTTACAATGTGATAAAACATCATACTACTTCTATGCTATGCAGTGCATAACAAACTAAAAGAATGATTTAAACTAAATTTTGTCTTTTGATCTTGCTGTCTTAGAAACAAATGTATCAGTGACTTACAATTCATTAACTGAGCAGGATCCTCCAAATAGCCGTCCTTGTATGTCAGTGATAGCATTGTTGTCAAGTTTCCTGAAAAGTTAAAAACAGAATCGAAATAATATTACCTGTTCGGTTTGGTTGGGCTGTTGTCAGGATTTTGTAGCTGTGTAATTTGTTAATTTGCCCACTCTGTCTAATAGGAATTTTTCCTCTAAAGTGTAAATACTCTGATCACAACTGTCTGGACAGCAGAAGCATCAACAGAGCTTGTGTAATACACACTCTCAATACTTTGTACACAAAAGTGATTACATAGTCAGTATGCTCACTCAAGTGCCTTTAATTTGCGGTTTCTACAGTGCAAGCCCTGAGGAAACACCAGTGCGATCAAAGAGATGACTGTATAACACAATACGGTCATGACACACCCGGGCAAATCTGCAATTGGTGAAAACTGAAAAAAGGCTTAGGGAGTCAAATGCATAATGAGGATAAGGATATGCACAGATATAGTTATAATGGCAACTATTGCTTCATAAGGAAGCAAAATAAAGTTTCAGGGAAATATTTGCAGCTTTTCAAAACTTAATACTCTGTGGCATGCATATGTCCTAGGACTTTAAAACAAAACTCACTGAGATAAACCATGATTTGGAGTTTAAGTATTAACAATTTTGCTAGTAAACCTTCTTTCTATCCTGATGATGACCATTATAGATTAAAATGTTTCACAACTTAATTCTTGTACTTTTATAAGTTTTAAATTATAAAAACACCTTCTGTTAAATACAAAACATGCATAAAAAAAATTTAACCTGATGGACAGCCATATATCACCTTAGACATTCATTTTTTGCAATGTCACGATAACTCTCATAGCATGTCAGGTACATATATACAGCTATATTAGACAATGTATCTGCACCAATGTTGTCCTGTGATGAACCTTTGTAGACATAGGTTACACCTGACCTTCCAACTGAATGGAGTATGTAGGAAAGTAAATGGTAAGTAAACTGCCCTTTCAACAAGACATCCATACAATGGTTAAAGACGGACTTGCATCACCTCAGGTATGACTTTTACTTGGGGGTAAGCAAAAGTCTCAATTGGTGACTATTCTTTGATTGACATCAAACTTACAAAATTCAAAAAATGCAGAGCAGCTCATATTACACAGCATGCACAGAGAGTGTTTTGATTACACATTAGGGCCTTGTATGCTCACCAGGACATGGCCGTAAGCAATAAACTATGTTTGTGTCTACACAAGGAGAAGCTAAGACAATTATGGGTGAGGCTAGAACAAGCTTAGTTGGGAGAATAGGAACTGTCTGGGATGAGAAGACTTCCCCTTTAAAGATGCTGCTAGTGCCCTTCTGTATACTCCAGAATTAGTTTGCACTTTTTTCCTTTTTTCACCTTATTTCTATTTTTCCTTTTTCTCTCTTTTTGAAGTTCTTTGTAATTTGAAAATAATTTTGCTAATTAATCCTATTTTTTATTGGCTCTAATACCTCTTTCGAGGATGAAAATAAAATAAACTGAACTGAACTCATTACTGTGTCCTTTTTGAGGGTAATGTCAAGCCCTGTCATCGTCTAGTACCAACATGAAAACATGAATTTCATGTATTTTGTAATCTTTTTAGACTGCTGGTAAGAGTCACATCTGACTACTTATCATTCTGGAGGCCTGCATCAAAGGAGAGGCCTAACTTGTAGGTACTAATAACAAACAGCTTGATACAAAAAAGCAACAATTTGCATAATAATAAACAAATAATGTTATCTGTATTCACACACACACATCACCGTAATGTATCTGCATCTCTATGATATTGTTAGAGATCACAGTAACACTGCATCATATATCTAAGCATAAAATTCATTGGAAGCAGCCAAAGTTTAGCCTGCTGGTGCATTATGTGTGTATGAAACCATGGAAGTACTACCTCAGAGGTAGTACTTCCATTCATGATGGGACCCAGTGGGAGTTCTATTACTTACAGGTATCGACCAACAGTGGTATCATAGAATGCATCTTCCTCTATTGTTGTTATCTGATTATAGTAGAGCAATCTGAAACAGAAATTAGCAACAAAGTAAGATTGAACTTTCTTAAAGGGAAATATATTGTTTGTTTTAGAGAAAATTCTTATATTTTTCAAACCAAATTAATAGATACAGAATGATGTACAAATAAGGCAGAACAGTAGCTTTCTTTTCAAGAAATAAGGCTGTCACAGGAAGAAATTCGGTTATTTGTTGCACAAAAAGTATCTGTTCACCCAAACTGTCAAAAATTCAAATGATGCAACATCGGCTATGCTTGTAATGCTTACCATTTTTGAGGAGATAAAGCTATTGCTAGAGTGTATTGGTGAGAACTAAACAGTTTAATCATGATTAAAGCTATTTTCTTTATATACCAATTGGCACATTTTAAATGCAATATGTCCTTTTAAATCTTTAATAACTGACTTACAAACAAATTATGAGATGATATCATAATCACTTGAATCAATTCCATAAAGGGTAGAAATTTAAAACAATATTGTGAAAAGTCTATCCTAATATCCAAGGACTGTCTACACTCTAGGTTCTAATGGGGCCCCACATATTGTTTAATGCCCACGGTGAGCTCTTGAAAGGCCCACAAAAAAAATTAAAAACGCATCAAATTTAAGGTTAAGGTTGTAAAACTTGATATAGCGCACATTACTGTGTAACCACACTCAATGGCGCTGTACAAAAAACAAAAATCTAAAAGTCAAGAAAATGATCTTTTGAAAATATAAATTTTTAGAGCACCCTTAAAAGAAACAATGGTCGAAGATTGTTTAAACAAAGAAAGCATGCAGAACTCTAAAATGCAGTATGGTTACTACAATTAATGCAAAGAAAACTCTTCATTCAAATTAGCCCACAGCCCAAACACTTGACAACCTCTGGTCCACACTATCACAGCATACAGAATTCTACATGTTCAGTTAACCTCCCCATTTCTGCTTCTATAATTAATTCTCTATTAATTTTAATTGCTATGAACACCTTTCAAATCATCACTTAAGTTACTCTCAGAAATCATTATCTCTACAGACAGCATTTCACAAATGATTTCAATTGTAAGAAGCAATACATTAGCAAAGTTTAGAATAGCAATTAAATTTGACTCTTGGAGCATGATAATGTGTAAACTTCTAATGTACACATCAAACAAAAACTAACCTGTTCAGATCTGTTTCTCCCATGACCCTAATGCAGACACTGAATATACTTGATGCTATACGCTGCTTTTCAATACTGACTCACAACTAACAATTTCTCTAGTTATATCTGTATGAGGTCTTCTTCCAATGCTTTAAAAATTGTAAATTCTGCCACCAAAATTTTTTGGTGAATATTTGGCATCATATATAAGTTTGACAAAATATATAAGAACAAAAACAATGTGTAAAAATTTAAAGTGCAGGTTTTTTCTTATCTGGGTAGCAGCAAAGAGGAAATACTTACATATCTTGTGAAAATGACACATTATACATAAAGTATGAGGGCAGTGTTGTCAGCTCCATACTATTAAGATAGCTGTAAGAATAGAAATGGGTAAGAAAGAATGCTCTTTACAGATTAACAACTATAACCATCAAGTTTTCCTACAGAAATGACAACTAAAGGCTTCTCTTCAAGACAAAATCAATTCTCATCTTTGGAACACACCTAATCTTAGTATTTCTGAGGGTGACTAACTTCAACCTAAAGTATTCCCTTGATTTATCACTCATCCAAATGATATATACTCCACAGATATAGGGTAATATGTGCCTCTTATTTGTAACTGTGTTATAAGTGCAAATAGCTGTTGTATAAGTGTCTTTAAAATATAAGGAAACAAAAATATACTTCCTACAATTTACAAGGACAATGATCACTCCAGAGTTTCCCCCACTCACTCTCCAAAAGTTGTATGATAAGGCCTTCTACTTTGAGTCCCACAACCAGGAAACCTTTGTAGCCATCACCAATCAGACATGATATAGATACATAGGCCTATGTATGAAATATGGAAGATCACTCAAATTCATGAATTGTTTCCTGCTCTGTGCTACTTGGTTTTAATTTCTGAACTTTTCCTGACTAGATAAATGTAAATTTGTTCCCATGGAAACTCATAAATAGATACAGATGACTCACACAGTGTGTCCTCCACTGATGGTATTAAAAGCGTATGAATCAATAACCTTCAGGGGGTTACCATTTAGATAAATGTATCTGGTGAAAGAAGGAAGAAAACAGGATAACTGATACAACAATAGCAACCACATCTTTAAAAGAACAAAAGAGACTCAAAGGTTTCCTGACAATGCAACAGCAGTATGTTTGATCTTATTTTATCCACTAGGAAAATTGAAACAATCTGCATAAATATTAAAATACTACAATTTATCTTTTCAAGTATTTTAGTGACCATTATATTAACCTTGACGTTTATCAATTCAAACATCATTAAAACAGCCAAACAATTTAACACATTTTAAAATACCACCATCTCACATCGCATTATAACATCACTCACTTTGCAGCATCTCCAATTTTCCATTGCTTCACAAATATGTAAACTATTTTTTGCAAGGTGTGATACTTTTTAGCTCCAGTTTCTTTCAAATTTCATTCCTTTATTTCATTTCTATGGTTTGGTTCTAGTTGTGTGGAACACATCAATATGAATCCATATAATATACACCAAAGTGCATATCTTAACAATTGTCTATCGTTACATATTCCTTGATTATTACTATCTACTAAAGTATCTAGTGCAATACTTTTCTGTGATGTCATCAAAGACAAGCTGATAATTTGCTGTTATTTGATTAAACTAGGTCACATCTTGTTCAGTTAAAGATATGCCATCACTTGCAAAAACTACACTTTATACGCAGGGTAGAGAGTTCCTGTAGGCTGTGACTTGCACTAATGGAGTTATTTTTAATACTTACAAGCTGGTTCCACTGATAGTATTAAAAGCATTCCGGCTGATACGCGATATCTGATTGTTGGACAAATACCTGAAAAAAATTACCATGATCAAGATGTGTTTCAAGTAATGTTGATTAAGGTAATCTGAGTTTTTTCAGCTAGTAAAATGGGTTTCTTCCAGACTTGTAGTGTGAGTACAATGTCAAGAGTACGAGTACAAGGGCAGTGTCTTTGTTGTGAGTACTAGTATGAGTACATCCTTTTCATGAGTATGAGTACAAAATTTTGTAATAGCCCTGTGCAGAGCTTTCAAATTCTGTGAGTACCAGTACAAGTACAAATAAATTCTTATGAGTACAAGTACAGGTAAATGTGCAAACCCATGAGTACGAGTACATACTCACTATAAATCTGGTTTCTACAAATGTAAAGGTATTTATTCACAGAATGAATTACTTGACTTGTCTTTCAAGTAATGATTTCCATAGAAACATTATGTTGTTAATGAATATCACACACAAAGAAGGAGATCATGGCCTTTTTAGGGCAACTAGTAATACCAGATATCCGAAAGGCATTGTACCAAATGGAGTACTCACAATCTTTGCAAGTTGGTTAAATCTCTGAAGGCATCTGTTGGCACTGATGTGATGCGGTTTGAGTCAAAGTTGCTGGTAAGATAAAATCATGAGATGAATGGATATTGTTTTCATAATTCCCATATCTACAGATTGAAGCCAGGTCCTCATGGTAACCTGACTATGTATCACTTAGGGCTTTCATACAAAAGATATGTTAAAAGTCTTATCCCAACTCAATTTTGAGCTGTTTTGTTGTACTAGCTGTATAATTTGAGCAGTAAAATATCCACAGTTACAAAGGCAAGTATGTTCCACAGTAAAGGTGAGTGTTTCACAACTCACCTGAGTGTCAGTTAAAGTGGCCATGACACAGCCAAAATAACTTTTGTGTATTGCAAAACTGGATACAATATTGTGTAAATATCATTTCACACACAGTTAAAACCTGTGCAATCCGGCATAAATGGAATTTGAAGAAAATGCACAAAAATCCAGTTTTGAAAAATGCCCCAACAGATCACATGACTGTTATGACGCGACTGGCGACACAAACACTGCGCTATATAAGGACATGTATCTGGATATGGAACTAGCATACTATACGCTGAGGAAAAGTTATCTTAGCAACTTCACGAAAAGGCACTTATTTCACAATACCTGCACAGTATATAGAACATAAAGCAGGGACTGTGTTGGAGTCTTGAAGGCACATCATTGGCCAATATGCACGTGTGCACATGCTGGCATGTTTTAGCTTCCCTACATAACCCTCAGTTCTGTTTTTGTGCACAAGGAACCCGGTCAGTTCACTGTACGGAACAGCTATGCACATGTACGGACAGTCCGTAACAAGCATGGCCTACATTTGGGCTGTTCAGTGAAGGTGTTATTGCGAATGCTATGCAGTCACCGTGCAAGAACGCATTATTCACAATCTAGTCACTGGTCACACGGGCTGCTCTAGTACTATACTATATATTGCACAGATGTTGGCAATTATGTACCAGTTTAATAAGCATGCACATGATTAGGTGTGTAGAAGGATGAGTGAATTGCCTAGTACAACAGTAGTGTTACTATTACCATACCCCCATGATGTCACGTTTAAAGACGCGCTCACATACGTTTTTTCGCTTTCTGATTTCAGGTGGGCTGAGACTGGCCTGTATTTGGAAATTCACATGGTCATATTCTGGTATATATGGACATAGTTAGTCCAGAAAATATTCATTTTATGTCATGCTGTATCCAAAGATTATTTACTGTGAAACTTACTTTGGCTGTGGTATACCCACTTTAAAAGAAGAGTCTAAGCTCAAATCAAGTTTTGATATATTAGAGGCATACTTATTCTAAGCAACCTGGTGAAATTCCTGTTGAAATCCGACATGTGGTTCTCAAGATATTAGCAGATCAAGTTGTCACATTTTCAACAGAAAGTGAACTTGAAGC
>WURT03555493.1:0-16870 GCA_009936505.3 Holothuria glaberrima | reverse complement strand
CTAGACGCTTCATTCGACTTTGAAAATAACGCTTCTGAAATGTACAAAACAAACATCAGTTTCCGATAAAGTATCTTAATATAAAAACACTTTACATAACATTGCGAACCATATCTGAAGATCACAAATGTTGTCCTACGAGAAATCACTTTGTCATAAGTGTAAAATGCAAGGTAGGAGATTCTGTATTTATTTTTAAAAGCCCTATTATAAAATAAGAGGAATTAAACTGACGAACTTGGATTTTGGCCTATTTTGAATAAAATGAACATAGGACAACAAGAGGATTGGAATTGTCAGGGATGATGATAATTGCCTTTAATTTAGGCTTTCTTGAACATTTGCTGTGAAAAATCTTCCTATTTGTAAACCGACAGTCGTATGTGGCAGATTATTGGTACACAAATTTTACTCTGGTTAGTCATTAGAATTATCTCTTACATCAGACTTGACTCTTGTGCCACCAGAATCGTATTACCATCATATTACTATCATAAGAAGTGCGAACTGCAATAATCAACTGAGATCAGCACAAGCAGGAATGCCTAAATGAGAAAATAGAACTTAAATAATATTCTACTGATATTGTACTATACCTTTATTCATTTTCATTAGTCACAATAATCCGAAATCTAATTTTCACAGACAATTCATGTTATATCTGAAAACCTATCCCGAAACTCGCATAGCTATATATTCATATTCTGTTTAGTTCATTGCACCATAACTTCAGTTAGGGATTTTTACTGGTCTCTCTGTGGACAAAAATGAATGCAGTGTATTTAATTAAAGCGAAATTCCAAAAGACTTAAAGTAGTCCTTTTGTGTTAACTTAAGGTACCTAAGGTCTAGTTGATAAATTGCAATATTTTATACTTTTATATTGCTTCATAGGCATGATAAGCAATTCGTCATTAATTTAATAATGCTTTTACTATGGATGCTAACAAAATCATACGAATGTACCACAGACTTTGATCAGTTTCAATCGCAATGTTAGGCACAAAATGCATTTAGGACTGTGACTAATCCTTATTAACCGCCAAGGTAGCATCAACATTCATCAAAGATGTAGCTGGAGAGGGTTATCTGTTGGCATTGATATATTACCTCCTACTGAATTAATTGTAGTGTGGAAGTATTTGTAGTAGGGATCGTGTCAAGTACTTATCTCCAGGTTGCTTCAAAGAATATACTTTCTTGAATGGAGATTGACTTACTTTGGCACTGTCATTTGGTAAATACGCAAGTGTAGCTGAGTTTCCAATTTGGGTGGCTGGTTGCATTTGGTGGCCAGGTGAAAAGAGGAAGTCGCTCTACGGTGCTCTTGGTTCCAAAAAACATCGTTCTTTGGTGTAGGACTTCCATTGCTGTTCTGCTCTTTACTTTGTACCTCTACCAAGAGTTTTAACAATGCTGAAAGGGGTCCTATGAGGGGCTCTGACTTCCTGATAAAAGTAGCCCCACGAAACTGTCTTGTTTTTCTCGACATTTGCCTGTACACGATAATAAATGAAACTATGCATAGGATCACCACAATCAGCACAGTAATCATGATGCCAGATACGGCTGCTCCCAAAAGCGCCACTGTAGAAGCTCAGGAGAGAGAGAAAAATCGATCCATTTAGTTCAAAGTTTCTGTCAAGTGACGGTCGTGTGTTTGACGTTTTAGGTCGATAGATAAATTGTAAATGTAGACGAAAGTTGCTACTTTACAGTAACATTTGCCGGTGAAGTGTATCACACTGGAGTGTCCTCTTTCGGAAGTTTTCTTGTTTGAAAGATTAGAGCATTATATGTTGTTTCCTTTGCTTTAACAATTATTTTAACAAATGAAAAATTGATTAAAGTTTGCATTGAAACATACAGAAATTCAACGACAAATGAATCAATTGTAATTACGTTATACCGTTTTGACATTTTACAGCAGTAGCTTTACAGTAGATAAAGGGTCTTTCGTGCCGACGACAACTTGAGAGAGTTGTGTTAAGAGAATCACAATCAAAAATAAATGTTTACAAGAACATCAAAGATATGTCCATTCTTTTCCCATTGGTACAACGTGTCTACATCGTTGAAACCAAGTTCCTTGCAAACAGTACTTGCCTCTTCTTCATTGAAATTGTAGGAGCAGACTCCTTCCTAATGGTCATAATTCTACACTTCAGCTCGGCCTTCGTACAAGGTGCTTCCGTTGACATGCCGTGGGGAAAATTGCCCTAGAAGGAAGCCATGAGTTCGGAAACAACGAATTAGATTAATGCATACCCCTTACTCAACAGAACAATTTAGCTAACGTCGCGGCTTGGTTAAGCAGTCATATTAGAATCATGCAACCGCTTCAGGTTGATTCCTGTAGTAACAGGTATCATTGGTCTGTTATACTCGCACGAATGGGACCAGTGTGCCACATTGATTCAAAGGTAAGTAGCATATATCCGCGTTTACCACCACACCTAGCTTTCCCCTCCCCTCCACAGGGAGGTGTTGTCGCGTAGCCAGTAGAAACATGACTTAGAAAAAAAATGATGATTAGGTGCAGGCAGTTGTAAGACGGTAAATAGGTAGTACAGCATGACCGAATCAATTAAGAACCCATACACATTTTTTCGGTTTTAGAAAAGGCTTCTACTATTTTGTATCTCTTCGAGATCCAGCCGTTCAACTCTGTAGCACTGTTGTTTTACTGTTTATATATATATATATGGGTGATGTCTCATACTATTATTTCTTTGAAACTGATAAGGAGTAAGTTCCAATCATTAGTACAGGAATTTTTAACATCCTCAAAATTGCCTTATTTTGGAAAAGAAAATGTGTTTCCGCTGTAAATGGGGACACCAAAATACTTTTATCACATTAAAAGCATAAATGGGTCTGTTTCATAGCATGTAAATTTTTTATTTAGATAATTTGAATAATCGGAAGCTAAAAGATTGATTTATTTCTTTATTCACGTTTTATCTCAATGTCGTGATACAAAAACATATGTTTCACGTGTAAACAAGATAGGAGCACACTAAATATATTTCCTGCTATTTCAAATTTTAAAACAGTCAGCAAAATTTTACAAAGTGCGTGTTAAGTGACATACTTTAAAGTGTAATTCACAAGATATTACAAAATAGGAATGGCAAATAATGTTCCAACTGTGAAGTTTCAAATCGTTAACTTTCATCCGTCACCGAACACGGAATAAGTCTTCACGATTAAAATTGGCCTTGTTTTTTATTTTCTGCTGAAATTTCTCTCTACATTGTTTACTGTATGAAGCAGTGTCCAGACCTTAACAATCTACAAACTACTCAGGAGGATTACATCACTAAATAAGAATAATATTATTGGAAAAAGGGTACGAAGAATGTCTCACTTGTAAGGGGTCACATCAAAGTTTACACGTGAAACCTCTTTGGTCAAACTCCTCCAATTGACAAAATGTCAATATTTTTTATAGAACGTGTTTTGTTGTCACAATCCATATGTTATCAACAATTTTATGTTAAAATCATACAAATTAAGCTTAAAAACAAGAGAAAATCCACATTTTGTGGGTAGTAACTTTAAATGTCACAAATGGCTACTTTCAGCTCATTTTGTCATCAAAATTAGGAAGATGCACTCCCATGACACAACTTTTGTGATAGTTATATAATTATCTTAAATGGTAGTGACAACATGAAAAGACAAGTACAATCATGTGAAAAAACTTACATGGCAGTAGCCCTTGAAAGGGTCTTTTTACCATTGGTACCCTAATTTATGGAATTAAACATAAAACATATATATATATATATCTATTTGTATAAATGAAAAAGACTAAATAAGAGAGTACACGATATTACCGGTAGCTTTCGAGTCACTTAATTTCGAAAGTAAATCCAAATACAAGAAGGCATATGGCAATCACAAGATGTATTCTTTCTAAGGTTGTAGGTGAAGTAAAAGGAATTGCGCTTTGATATTGCTTGTGACTGTCCGTCTATGTTGAAAAACATTATTTTGTTTGAATGAAATACAACGTTTTTTCTTTTGTCTTATTGTAATGATGCTCCATTGGGCTCATGCCTGGGCTAATTAGTGTGCTTACTTTTCATATCAAAATTCTCTGACCAGTATTTCGTACGCTCTATTATCAGTCACTCAACCAATAATTATAACCTCTACTCTACTAAATGAAGTAGGAAACATTTGGCGGACCTTGTTCTTTCAATGTTCAAGTGATTGGCAGCTGTAGTGATTGGTTTTTTCAATTGGCAGATAAGCTTGGACTGTCCTCAAAGAATTCATTTTGTCATCACGGAGACAGAGTGTTTCCATAAAATCGTGAAGTCTCGCCCATTAAAGGTCTGGTGACATACCACCAAAAAGAGCTGTTTCACAGTAAAAAAATTAAGTCATCCAAAGAAAGATAGGTTGGCATTATTTAATTACATTAACCGTTCTCAAAATATATGTTTTCAAATTTGATGATTTCTGAAGAAACTCATTGCCTACGCAAAATAATGATGTGGAGTGTTGCAGAGTGTTAAGATTTCTTTTGTTAACCCTACATAAATTATCTCTTAATTACTATCAGATAGCTTACAGTTTGGTGAGTGATATCAATATTTCTCAGGGAAACAATTTTAACCTTCATAATAAACCCTTATCCTTGAAATTAAGGTTAAAAGGACAAGAGCTTACATTTGCCACATATGGCATGTCCGTCTTTCGTTGTCACATATTTGCATATTTAGCTCATGTTCATTCATGATACAAGTGTGAAGTAGAACTTACTCTGTAAAATGGTCAATATTTGATGGATTTTGATAGAATTTGTGGCTTTTTTGTCCATTTCTTGTGCTTTCCACAGTAAGTATCTAACTATGTAATTTTCATATCACCAAACCTTTAACATTCTAATGAACCAAACATTAAAGCATGCTGAAGATATATTAAGTCCAATAGTTAAGATTCAGAGATCCACCCTACAACAGAGAGGTTGTAGCGAGAGGGCCTGCAGGGTAACTGAAATTAAGTGTATTAGTCATTTGTCGGGACAAATACCGTTAGATCTTGAGTGTGGTTAGCTCAAAAAAAAAACAGATAGACTTGAAATTGTTGCAATTTTACTAGCCCCCTTAGCTGAGACACTCGTATGTCCTTGTTCCTACATTAAGCCATGTTATGGCGCTAGGTATAACATGATTCGTTAGCAAGACATATTCAACCTTTATCCGATTCAGGTAGGCTGATTCAAATAACGAGTGTGCATCGACGGAATAACCGGCTGATTGCATAAAGCCTGGACATTGCGTAGACGCCATTCGTCCAAATACAGAGAATAGCCCCACTCAAGGTACAAATAAGAATCTCGACTCATAGAGTGCTAATAGCGTTCGGAAATTCCGAATACGCACATTCCCTCCTTTGCTGTTTTAATACGTTGATTAAAAGACAGACAAAGAAATGAGTTGACCGTCGTTACTAAGGGATAGGGATCGCAATCCGGTCAAATATTGCAAAGTCAAGCCTAAACATATATATGCTTTCAATCTTAGTCAGGGACAGTGAAGCTAGTGTACCTTATGCTCAATTTCATTTTATAATTAATTGTTCATTTTATAACCATTTTGAATGTTTTAAGCTTTCGTTCCTTATAGCGATTACCACATTTAGTCATCAAAGTTCTCTATTATTCTGTTGATAGAAATTTATGAAGATTCCACAAATAAATGAGGTCAATACCGATGGCAAAGAAATTTTATGTATGATATATATCATCTTCGCTTCTATAAGCACAGTCCATTAAATATGTTACCGATTGATTTTCTACTTTATGAATGATTTTAACATTTTTTTATGCATTGTTGTAAGTCAAGCATTTTTATTTCCTTAGTTTTCTTCACCACACTCCCTGTTGACAGTATATTTCTAGCCACATTCACTTTTTCGGCGTCACTGTGGAAAACGTTACAGTACCACATGGAAAACTGTGTAAACAGTCTAAAACTGAGAAAAGCTATCATACTGGTGGAATGTGAAGTTGTGCAGTTCCTGCGATTTTTAGCATGAAACGCCAAGAATATGAAGAAATTTGTAGATAGGTTTGGTGCTGAGTTAAAGAAAAATTGAACATCTTCCTATAGCTTTATTTCTCACACTTTGTGGTGTGTTGCCACAATGTCAACTTGACACAGGTTTCATGCTTAAACTCAAGTTGTCCGTGTGAGGCAATCGTGCTGAGAATGCGTTTACCCATCATTCTCACATTTTCCCCTATTTTTGTTTGCCCTGCCACATGTATTATATGTGTTCAAATACACCCTTTTAGATCGATATTAAAATCGATAATATACTCCAATGTCTGCAAGTTGATTTAATTGAATGCATGTAAATTGGCAGTAGACATCTAAGTTTCACGGCTAAAATCTTGAAAATTTATTGCCGTGAACAATCTGCTGAAGCAGATGAGAACTTACGGTGTTCACGGAGAATTATTTTTACATTCAAGTTTTCAGAGCCATTGTTCTTATCTGCATAAATTGTTTGCTGGGTTATGTGTATCCGAAGAAGTATAGCAGAATAGAGATAGATGCCTGACTTTTTCCTTTTTATTAACGAAAAGCAAAGGCTTAAGCACAACTGAGTCCAAGTAACTGTCGTCTGAAATAATAGTCATTCATACCATATTACAGTGTTTCTACAAATAATTAAGGGCGAATTTTTCGCTCTTTACTGTCTTTATTGAAAGATATGGTTAGGTTGTGTCTGATGTGGCTGATAAGAAGCAGCTCTAAGATGTTCAAATTGCCTGATTAAATCATTTCAAGGACTTTTCAGAGAAAATAATTCAATCTTAGGAACACATATGTTTACTTCATTCTCTTTAAAAAGAAAGATTGCCGGAAAAATTGCAAAACTGAAGATAAAATCATGCAGCATAGTTACTTCATTGTTACTCTTTACTAGCTACCACTGTTACTCTTCTGTTAGGGAATTTTACAAGCAGTTTTGACCACCATTTAGTTGGTTAAATGCTACGTTGAGTTTAAATTTATTGAGGTTGTCTCATGAAATCTGTCCCACTTTTAGGTTTCAACTCACAAAAACATACACGTTCCTGATTCCCTGTGGCGGAAGTCAAGTTTTTCAAATTAACTAAAGAAAGGGAACGTTGGAATTCTAAAAGGAAAGAAAAGCGATGTCTGTTGCAGGCTTTGCACTGCGTGTGAAAGTCTTACAATGAAGGTATACAAAATTTCACTTTCAATTCTATTGTTATCTTACTCCTTATTCTACAGTCTCAGTGTCCAAATTACCTCTGTCAGGCAATCGATTTAACTTTTGCATTGTTTGCTCTGACAACTGATAGTCCAAGCCTTTGATTTTGTTAAAAGAAGGGCTGTGACCTTAGTTTACTCATAAGAAAATAAAGATAGCCTTTAAAAAGTGATTTTTTATCCCTCATTTATTAACAGCATTTCAGAGTGAAAGCATGTGTTGTATCATCTCATGTACAGATACAAAACGTTCCTGAACCTAAGAAATTGTAGTACATTTTCCCATAGATTCAAATCATTTCCAACTTACAGTTGTAGATTGCTATGCATACTTATATTTTTATACTTATTTTTTTTTGCAGAGGGATTCCACCTTTGAGGATTCTTTCCTAAAAAGCGTGTTGTAAAGTCTGGTATTCCCCCTAATTCGAACATAAAAATTGCTACGATTATCAACGTAAAGAACGATTTCGCTTACTACTGACGCTTATCCGCTAGTAATTACGGATAACAGGCCATTGTAACAGCTTCTTGGAACTTTACTGAGGAATGTCCGATTTGTTTAAAACTTAAAAAAAGCTGCCTTTTATTCATCCTTCTTACTTCCATGGACTAACGAAGGATGAACTTGGCATGGGGTCCTTGATGAGACCAATTACTTTAAAATATAAACAAAGAATTAAATGTTAATGTGAAGCCACCTCAATATTAATATGTAAATCAGCAGTATGGAATTATTAGTTTGATTACCGTAAACTGATACATGGAAAATAAATTCACGATAGGTGCGGTTTGTCAAAATTTCACATTACTGTACTATTTCAACAAGTTGATATCTCTAGAATGGAATCGTAAACTTTTTTTCACCGAAGTGTAAGAGAAACATCCTATCCACTTTAATTTTTTTAATTAATTTTACAATAGACCTAACTATACAAAGCACATTGTGGCATACTGTTTTTGTTCTAGGCAAGGATTGTGGCTCAATTAAAATAATTCAAGTTAATCTTTAGCCCTTAATGATGAAGAAATAAAACAAACGTTATTCCAAACCAACAAATACAACATGAAACATACTGTCGTCTTTTGGTTGTTTGTATTATTACAAGATTTTTTATTTTCAATGAAACGCTCCTATCTAACAATAACTTGGTAAATGGATGTTTGAATGTTGGCGTCGATCCAAAAAGTGGAAGGACGTATTTGGATTGATCGAAGGGCTGCTATTTAGAAGTTGGTACTGTGAAGGATTAGAAACAACTTCTTCATAGCTTGGAGGGAGGTCTTCAGTAAAGGTTTGTGAGATTGAAGGGGGTAATGGCCACTGGTCGGTCGTGTCCGTTGTTTCAGTTGTTACTGGCGCTCTTACGTTAGTATCTCCTGGGCTTTTGTACTTTTTTAAATAAAGTGCCAGACAACATGCGAGAGTCACTGTAGCAAAGATGAACACAAGGAAAGCCAAGATACTAGCCATTGCTGCTGTAGAAAGGGGTACATCTGAAAATTAGAATAAAATATTAACATAAGATCAAAATGAAATGTTTTTCAACGTATATGCCCTGTCCATTGAGTAGGCTACAATAAGCCTTTAAAATATTGAAGTATCATTCATAACAAGTGTTTTTTCAGGGAAAAGGTAGAAAGCTTAGTTTATCTTTAAATCAGAAACTTTTAATCATCTTCTCACATAAAAATCTGTACTAATGAGAAAAAAGCGTTCTCTCATCCCATCTATTGCTTATTTTTTCATGTTTCATTATATGTTTGAAATATTTTTTTAATCTATTTATGCATTTCATTACTTTTTACCCGTACCGGTGGAACACCTGATTGCTACAGACAAACAAGGTTTGACAAAGCGATCCGTTTCTTGATTGCAATTTGAAATTCGACTCTCGTCACCTTTGCAGTCAAAAGGATATGGAAAGGGAAGTTGGATAAGGTTATTTCCTAAAAACTGATCGTAGTCATAAATTTTATCGACTTTACTGAAACCGAGTTGTCTGCAAACCACCCTAGCTTCAGCCTCATCGAAAAGGTCTCCGCATACGCCAGTCCAATGGCCAGTTTCCCAAACTTCCACCCTTCCTTCATACCACGTCATTCCGTTGCGTAGCCTTGGGTATAAGTCATCTAAAGTATGTAAGAACACAAAAGTAAAATGTGCGTAACTGGATTAACAAGCTAACCGATTGCAAACTTAAGGCACTAATGATCTTTTACAATACAAACTAGATCAAGAAAAAATAAATCATTTCCAAAACTACTCGTGTTGAGAAAAGAACAAATATAGTTGGCTTCCGAGACTTGATGTTGGTTTTTAAGTTTAATGAACATTATTTCCCAGATTTGCAACCTATGGTTCCAAGGAATTCAAATAAGCGAACGGAAGAGCTTTAGAACTAGAAGAAGGGATATTGATAATGACAAGGTACACTTAGAAAACTGATTTACCCAAAGACCTTTACATATGCATTGACGTCAGGAGGCGGCATTTTGGGAGGGTATATATATTGAGCAATTAATCACACATGGACTTGACACGTTTGCGTTCGTAGTTAACTAAGGCGCGTATCCGACCAATACCCAAATCAGCTTCCCGTATTTGTTTATGTAAGTTGCAATGATACGCAAATGATACCGTCAACTTCTAATTCTAATGTTACAAAGGTAAGCTATTGACAAAGTATACTAAAGTGTGTTTCTGGCATAGATGAGGTCTAAGACGGAACTGCAAATACAACAGTATACATCAGAAATGTTGTCTTAAGATACTGCACTTTAAAAACAAAGGAGCCAAACTCACTCCAAAATGAGTGTGCTTAGGGGCCACTCCTAGTGGGAGTGAATTTCACCCGGAGTGGAGTAAAAAATTCACTTCATGTAGAGCGAAATTTCACCCCACTTAAGTAAAGTACCGCTCTATTTGGAGTAACTTTTCACTCCACTCTGGGTTAATTAACTATTTCTAAGAGAGGTCCCTCGGCACACTCGGTTTGGAGTGAATTTCGCTCTTTTGTTTTTAGAATGTATGCAAGACGATATGCTGAGACTTGCGAAATGAGATATCAAGTTGCGAAAAGGGCTGCTCATATAAGAACCCTAGCATGTTACTGGACCCAGGAAAAAAGCAATAAAAACATTCTTAAAATGCATCTTAGGATTCCAAGGTGATGCCACATATTGATATCGGATCATGGTGTCGATTTTCGTTTGTTCGATTTGGCCCCTTTGTTATCCACGTTTTGTACGAAGTAAGGAGTTGCAAAACCATAATAAAATCAGTGCAATCTTATGAGGTCAATAGATTTTATCTTCTGAAGGATAAAAAAGGAAAGCCTGTTGTTCATATCTGTTGGTTTTGGTGTTTCAAAGGTCGTCAGCCATCATTAGCCACGGATACGAATTTTAAGTGTAATTTCCTTGGTATTACCCACGTTAACTGTTTCTTTCAGTCGTGATAATATACAGTAAATATTGACTTCAAAAGAAAACTTGATAATACCATAAAGCCACTTATTGCCATTGTTGTATTCTTTTCCTTGCAAGCATAACCTGAAATAAGACAACCAAAGTGAAAGAGAAACCAAATAAAAAGCGTTGTTACTCTCACTCTGTTGTGTTTTCCATAGAGGCTAGTTTAGGTCATCCTGTTAGGTGGTCAAACCGGAAGGCTTTCTACCTTAAACCTAATCGCTACCTTAAATTAAGGATTATTTTTTGTGAAAGAGATATTTCCAAACTTTATTAGGTCTCTGGCACTTAACGTAATTGGAATACAATACAGAACAATGTATGCAAAAATATACAGGCTTGCACTTTATGAGCAAATGATGCAAACTTACAAGGACTTTTTAGGGAAACACTTTGGCTGGCTAAGCGCATCAGGGTCAGGAGACAATTAAGGCTAATCGAGGACTATAAACCTGCAGAGTGATTACGGATAAAAACCACAATTTTCGGCTAATGCTTAAGTAATTACGATGCATACGTTCATAAATCAATCTTAATTCTACTCTCTGGATAACCATATGCAATTTCCAAATCAAACGGACGTGTGTTTTCCCCTTTTATAAGCACATTTGCCAAAAATGGCAAGGAGAGAGGGTCTTGGCTCTTCACCACTGCTCGACAACTAAAGCAAACAGAGTTGATAGACTTCTTTATAGGACTATTTGACATGTCAGATAACTATATGAGACGGACCACCACATATCTAATTATAAATCGTCATTTTAGTCCAATCGGGATCGCTGTGAACACTTATGCCGTACAAATAAATTTTGAATCCACTTAAATTTAAGCCCGGCGAGATTTGTTTCATGCAAGCCACACAATCACTAACGGAACCAAATCCAACGCTATTGACATCATTGCCATTCCAACGTTATTGAAAGTCAGCTTAAATTTTGCGTTAAAAGATAATGAACAGAGAAAAACGTAATATTGATGATCAAGATGAACATTATGGACTGTTAGATGTGCTTCTCAGTGGGGCTGGCCTTGTGATATAAGGTAATGAAGGTATATTTCGAGGACAATCATCCAAAGAAGGGTAGATAAGCTCCACTCGTGGTATTAACTTTGCTTTTATGTAAATTTTCTTACAGAGCGATATGTATTGTTAATTAATAGATTTTGAACTTGATGCCATTGGAAAGAGAAATGAAAATTGTTAAAAAGCGACATTGCTTTTTGCTTTTATTTCCTTTCAGTGGCTGGCACGTACCAATTATTCCTGTTTAATATGGGCAAGTGAAAAGACACAAATATTCATGCTGCTAATTTTACGACCTAAAATTATCAAGGGTGGGGCGGAAATAGGGTTTCCCTTTCAAAAACCATCTTTCCATTTCAGTTCCTACCATACTGACGTCCGGCGCATTGTTAAATTGGCATGTTAAGACAAAGTTATGTTTTAAAAATGCCATTTTCTACAATATAAGGTGTTTTAAGATGCTATAGGTTGTCTATGCTATCAACTCAAGCACATAAGGTACAAACCTTTCTTGCGAGTGTAAGAAGCTTCTCTGCAAAAGTTAAAGAATGCTCCGCCTCTACTTGAATCATTTTGTCTTATATAACGTTATCATTTGGTATCAGTATAGTTGAAAAGTAAAAAAAAAACATAACGAAGACAATCGCCACGAACCTGGTATATCGCAATTCACTTTAACGACAAATCGATCATCACAGTCAACATGATCGTACCACCCGTCGTGTTTGCAGTCTGCAAGAAAACGCTCTGTTCCTTCACATGATATATCAGAAAGCCAAATGGGGGAACCTTTTCCTACAGTATTGTAATCAAACTTTTTGAACGTGGATCTAACGCCATCAGGATAGCCGAGCTCTTTGCAGACGACTTCAGCATCAACCGAATCCCATCCATTATGACACACGCTACCCCACCTGTCGTTGTAATAAACCATGACGTTACTATCCAGTAGTTCAACACTGCGTTCCCTGTACTGAACTTCAGATTCTTTATTGTATAGAACAAAGAAAAGGAACAAAAATCGTTAAAAATTGTCATTTGTCTACTGTAATCTGTTCATCTCAAGCTGTCAAAAATAGGGTGGATAGTTCCTCTATTAGGTTGTTGCTGAGAGGAACTATAACCCTCACTGAGAGATGTAAATCTATCTCTGCTGAATTATTTTAGTAGACCTTTTCAGCGCCAATAGTTAAAACATCGATATGAACACAGGACACAAGATAAGGGATTATGAGGTAAAAACCATTGTAAATATTTCAAAGAAGTCAGAATCTGACTTGGGGGAGTGATATGCTTGCTACAGTTTTAAACATGAGTTTCTACCAGTTGCCTAGCCCCTATCCTGCTTTACTCCTTGCGTTGCCCTCAACCCATGTCACGTAGTTTTAGTAAGTGGGTGCTATCTGGATGGGATACAATTACTGCAGTGCTTTTTAGTCGTTCAAAGTTTGATGACAATAATTCTCTATAGTTGTAGTGTCGTCCTATATTAAACCAGCTTTAATGATTTTTATCTATAAACAAAGGTTGACATTAGCACTTACATGTTGTAAAACGCCTGTTGATATTTACTGCACGCATTTTAAATTGAAAAAATGTCTAAACAAAAAAGGCCACCAGTGAAGTAGTAAACTATATTTATAGGGTAAATACTTATTAACACTGTTTTGACAGAGTTCATCTGAATATCTGTCCGTATGTAATGACAATAATCAAATCGAATTTTAATGATTCCTTCCGTTGGGGTTTTAGGTATTCTAAATGACTGAATAACAAAGTGGCTACCAATATAAGGAAAGTAACCGTTAGATTTGTTGCTGTTTTCCTTCATTCTTATTTTTTCATCCGTCTCACATGATCTGTATCTTGACAGAAAAAGTATAAAAAAGTTGGAATACTTCTCACAAATTACGAAGAGGCATTTCCAGAAAACTGTTATTAAAAGATATCAATTTTTTTACGGTGGTCATTTTGTTTCCTCCACTGTCTTGGTTGACATTTTGTTTAACAAGAAAGTTGTAAAAATTTAGGTTAAGTCTCCATAATTAGACCCCAATGTCAGTTTAGGGCTCAAAATTGAACTAACCACATCGTTTTCACGACGGCTATTTTAAAAATCCAAGATGACCTCTTAATACGTTTAAATACGTCTAAATCCGTTTTGAGAGTTTTGAAAATATAAATTTACCCTTCAAAAATGAAAAATTCGAGGTGATTCAGAGGCAGAGGTATTGAGAAAATCATCTGCACGGTAGCCATTTTAAACAAATCCAAAATGGGCAAAATGGAGTTTATGCAAATGGCAACACTGATTATTTTAGTGAACGCAACACGTCATTTCTTATAATAGAGTTTGCCAAATCCCAAGAAACTGCCACCAAAATTATATAAAGAATAGTATTATCTACTCCTACCAAGTTTTTCTAGTACCACCAGTAGTAATCGGAGAGGATGTTAAGACACAATCTCGTTTTACAGAAAATGGCGATTCCCTGCTCTGGCTTTATTTCCTCGCAGGTGCATTTGTTTCCCCCAATTAACTCTTTGGCAGTGTTTACAAAAGTATAAGCCGATATCGTGTTCCTAGCTTGTTAGCCTGTAGAATATTCCTTGACGAGCCCAATATCTATATGTGTAAACAAGTTTAGGCCGATTGATCTGGGGCAAGATTGGCCTAATAATGCATTAGTTTATTTACGTTGTGATCAGTGCCAACTTGTGTACAGGTGCTGTTCTTTGCCCAGCTCATGGCATTCTTGATCAAACGTGTTTTTTTTATTTTTTTTCTATTTTGTCAGTGCTTTAAGCACCGTACTGTTTAGCCAATTAATCTGTAATCAGTCAATTATATGTTAAAAATCCTTGGGTATCACATTGGCTCACTGATTTCTTGAGTGGTTGGTCTTTTAAGATAAAACTGATGAAAGGCCCATCTTGGAAACAGGAAGCTGACATTCGTGTAACTCAGGTTACGTTATAGATTTCTTTAGCAGCTTTACTCTCATCTTTATATTCTGACAAGACCGGGTGAAATTCCAATTATTTTATCAAGTACGCTAAAGACAGTGACGACACTGCTTGCTGTCTTAGGAAAAAATTTTCAACTTCCATACCGCGGATACGAAAATTACTATCTTTCAGGTTAAAGCAGTAGTTGCCTGAAAAATGTTCCATACAAAGAAATTCAAAGAGATGGTCTTCTAAGAAATCATCGCTAAGCACATGGGACATGGAAATTTTTTTCACATGCTCTGAATTGACAGAGCTGAGTCATAGCTGTATTTGAATGTCGACATTGATAGAAAACTGATTAAAAGTTGCACCATCCCGTTTCTGTATTATCTTACACTGTGTCATATTTCAAAGTAGATAATGTTAGAATTACTGTTTTATATTAATGCATTACGGTTTTGTATATTTTTCGTATGGTTTCAGTTCATGATAGGTAACAATCACAAAACAATAAGGGTTTCTTCGAAAAAACTTTTTGCAAAACTTTAAGCCTTCTTATGTCTTGAGAAGCCAGGGCACCTGCTACCGACAAAAAACTTCGCCTACAAAATTGAGAAAAATAAGCACCGCAATCTACATCTTCGCCTGATTACTTATTCTACAATCAAACTACCATCTAAGCAATAATGCAATTTCGTGAAATAGTTGAAATATCACTATTTGAAACCAAAATGTTTTTTTTTCCTAGTATATCATGTCTGCTGATTTGAACAACACGGAGTTTGGCTCCCTTAAGTCTTCAGAAAGCTGTCCGTAACTGCTCACGGATTCTTAACACAATCCATCTAGCACGCATTCGTACACAAAAATTCAGAGTTTGTACTGTTCCTTTGACTAAATTGTTTCCTCAAAGCAGAATAAGGCTTAATATTCCTTTTGAGTGAGGCCAATTGCTTGCCAGTCAGCTTCTGGTAGTAACAATCGATTTTTAACTAACTTTATAAGAGCTTGTTAATCAGTTTTCCTTTCATGTTGCTCAAAGAGTCGGTATAATAGGTAGACTTAATTAAATATATCTAAAAAGATTCTACGTACTTTGTGTTTCACTTTTCCCCATACAAGGGATCCGTGGGAGCCAGACCCCTCTTGGAAAGAAAAGGACAATGGGGAAATTACAAACGTGTCAGCGGTAGAGTCTAGAAGTCAAACCTTAAAAAGAGCAAGCCATTAAACCCACTGAAGGTGGTGAAATCTAAGCTGACTACAATGGAAGAAATTTTGGAAGCCCAGGCGTTGCACCCATCCCTAAAAATGTTAGGAAATGGTTGGAAGAAAGAAAAGTGTTCGTTGTGAGTAAAGGTGGTGAACCAAAATTTTTGGTGGGTAACAACTTAATGTTTCGAGAGTACTGGTCACCCCAGATACAAAATGTTAGTTTTCCACTAATTAGTGGTGCATACATAGCCTGTTCCTGCTCTACCCTTGCTCCACCTATTAATGTAACCCTGACATTTTTCTCGTGTTAACGCGGCAAGCCCGGGCTTAATTAAGCCCCTCTTTAGAGGTGGAGTTAGAATAGCCAAGCCCGGGCTTAGTCCTACAAGTGTAAATAAATAACGATCTCTGGAGAGTTGATAAATGGAGTATTCTTACAAGTTGATGTTTCGGGGCAAGTGTGAGGCATGAATTCCAATGGAGAAGTCTTGAAGCAAAGGGTTTTGTGTTTATGCTGCTAAGGTTGACCTATCATCAATCTGGAAGTTGAAATTCCACATTGCCCAGGGTTAAAGTCAACTTGTATGAACGCGGGTCAAATTTGCAGAGCTTGTCTAAGGTTCTGACATTAGCCCAGTTTCGGCTCAGTGCCTAGGACATAGGTGAATTCGTGGGAACAGGGTAACAGAGTTCAAGCATCAGGTTTTAAGGTTAGCCCACGATACACCAATAGGAGGTCACCTAAAGACCAAAAGACGACAGATAGAATATTAAACGTTTTTATTGGCCAGGAATCCATGGAGAAATTGAACGTTATTGCTTTACGTGGCATTTGTCAAAAGATCATTCCAAAAGCTCCTTACTGATACCTATGGACCTACCTACCGGCGAGCGAAGCTCGCCGGTGTTCATCCACGCTCACTCTGGCATAGGGTCGTCAATG
>WURT03555382.1:0-21036 GCA_009936505.3 Holothuria glaberrima | reverse complement strand
CCACTTAATGTACATATTTAGAACCAGGGAGATATACACGGCCAAAATTCAGGAGAAGTTTGCGCAACACTCGAATTGTAAGCGTGTAAAACCCATACACCGAATTGAAGAGGGCGCTCTTAACTTTTGGAAAGAGTCAAAGTTTTTAATTGCCTGCCTCTCATTTAGATATACAGAGCTCAACCATTAAGTGCACAGGAAACTGTCCTCCTATTGTAAATGTCCCCCTAATGTACATTTTAACGAACGAAATGTCGACCAAAGGTATGATCCAGGTAAATATATATATATATATATCTGATTACCAATATTGGGGTAGGGACTAGGAATCTACAATCCTTTCCCCCACCCAAGCCCCATCCCCCAACTATTCAGTTTTTCTTGAAAAATCATTAGCTGTGCTTGCTTAAGACCAAACCTTACCGACGAAAATGCCAAAATCCAGGAGGGCCTCCCCCACCAGTCATCTATGGCAGCTTTTTCGAGGGGGTCAATTTATGGAATGTGAACCACTAATATTTAAAGGTAACTAAACGAAGCGCCACTATCAGTTGAAGCTTAATGTATCAAGAAAAGTTTTGCCAAAAATGCCCTCTAAGTTGCCTCACTTTAATGCATTCTTTATTTGAAGATCTTAAGTGTTAGATAAATTTCGCTTCCCTAATTAAAAAAAAGATAAAAAGTGTTTGTTCTGACCCACCACCACTGAAGCCACTGGTGATCGCGAGAGTAGCTTGCTGTTTATACATGGTTAATTTTGATAAGCCATGCATGCCAGGCAAATGTGAAAAGTTATGTCAAATGAGGTAAATAATTTAGACGAAACTATTTGTCTAATCAGGCGGCGTTCAACTAGATTTAATGCAGCAAAAATATCGTGCTGAGGAAAACGGATCAATATTTCTGGGAAGGGGACAAAGTCAATATTACCCAGAAGTATGAATTCTGAACCAAATTGCCGTTTTGGTTTAAAAGTGAACTCTGAATTGATCTAGTTGATCAAAACTGTGGTGAGCCTTCTGATAAACCTGGTGTATAGACTAGTGACAAATCTCCGTACTAATGTAGAGGTTTTCCTCCCTCATATCAGGCAAAATTTCATTCCGGAAGGCATTGCGAGACAATGGCACTATCATCTCATGGTTTTCAAGCATGTAAATCTTTGAAATTTTCATAATTTATTTAAGAAAACAAGTTAGAAACCAAGAACTTATATGACTCCTTGGAGATGGGGAATATGTATGTAAAAAAATGAAACAATGACGTTTTAAAGGTCGGAGGTAGCATGAGGGTTGATTATACTGCTCTGTATAGGGAGCTTCCACCAAAGGTAAAAAGGTCAAATTCAGTCGACGTGCTATATTCTGAAGGACATGCGCCATGCACAACATTGCTTCAGTAAATGACCTAGCGTCCGCGTGTTTGTTTGTCCTCCAGAACGTGGTTGCGTTTGTTCACTTTTGCACGTGTGAAACCTCCCTATTCGGGAAGTCCCGCTAAAACCACCTGGAAATTTTTCGGGTGGGTCAAAACATTGCTTGATGGCAGCTTGCTGTTCGCAATGGCAGAATGGTGTGGTTTTTGTTTGTATAACTGAGTGGGGCAAAGATTCTCCACGTCCATCGGCTTTTGGAAAAGGGGCTTAAGTCTGGGGTTACACTCAGTCCGTCTGAAGGGACGTTACATGTCGGTGCCTGGAGTAGGATTGGAAATGATTAGCATAAGTGGAAATGAAAAGACGAACATCACTGGTGTTCATCCACAATCACGGTGGAATAGCATCTACAGGAACTCTTAATGACTTTTTGGTACTGACACGCTTAACTCGGGTATTGTAGCATAGAACATAGGAAGATTCCCAAGATTGGGGTGGGTGGGGGTGTGCAGGATTGAATGACTTACATGTGACATTATCTAATTGAAGTACCAACATCGATTGCCGCGTAGCTGGCAAGAAAATTTTGGCCCAAAATGCCTCCCAGACTGCAGGAAATGATACTTCCTTCCCAGGTCTTGTAAATCGCGTCCAAACATTCAGTATTTGTAGAAATAATGCTTCCTGACAGGAAATTAAAAAAACCTTATGTTCACTTTGTATGGAATAATAGTGCCGGTAGTTATTTTTTAAGCTTGTATAAATTTGGTATAAGTCTTTGAGATACAGACAGGTACTGTATATTGATTAAGAAATTATGGTCCCTGAAAAGTGTGCATATTTGTAAATCTGGGGGAGGGTTCATGAGGGGAAGGGATACCCCTCCCCTTTCCTTTGGCAAAATTTTGGACCTATTTCACTAGTGGTGCAATTTCGTGATTTTCGGGGTTTACAGATGATGATGTTATTATCCCACCCAGATAAAAACAGAATGTCGACTTAAACTTGGTATATGTTAAACTACGATTATTTTTATCCATGGGATCCTATCTTTTGTTCAGATCTTTGTCACCTCGTCCGTCCAGAGTTGCTGTGCTGAAGGAAGTTTCTACCCTCACCATTGAGAAATTTTTGTTCAATTAAGGTGGCTCAGATGCGAAAGGGTGCTATCTTTGGCACAGTGTCGAACTTCTGATAATATAAGGAATTGTTCTTACTTTTGGTTCGGTGTAAGGGAAGGTTGTGTTATCCAAAAAAGAGAGGTGACAACTTCTCTTGAGAAATTTTTGTTTATGTCAAAGCATGGAGCTATACGTTGTAAGTAAATGGTCAAAGTGTTAAGATGCAAATTATGCTACATTTTGGCAATGATTTTGAATGATATCCTGTGCAATAGCCTACTTTCAGATTTTGATATTTTCTTCAACACATAAAGTGACAAAAGTTTGATTATTTTTTTTTTTATTATTTTTGATTGCTTCATACGCTCAATAATGTGGTTTGTGGGTCACAAGTAAAGCTGGCATGTGAAAATTAAACTCATGGTATGATCGCTCTCAGAAATTATGGAACCTGCAGAAAATCAGAAATTTGAACTACTGAACTACTCCCCCAACTCAGATACGGTTGTGTCAGTAAAAGTTGTCTAAGTCGATATTCAAGCTGTTACAATGTTTCATGACTTGGTGAGATATTCTGTGAAAAGTTATGCTTCTCCGTTTAACCGAAACTTATCCATAGGCATAGGAGGGGGGGGGGGGCTTCAGACCCCAACCAAAAATTTCTGTAAAAATTCGGGCAATATGATGCTGATAATATTTCGGGCACCTACTGAAAGAAAAATAAATTGCAATGATGTAGCTAAAGGAAATCAATAATTTAAAAAAAAACTTTCTTGGTAATTAAAATAAAGGTCTGATTTGAATTGCAGCAGTACCTATATATTCAATTATTCACCATTGTATTTTCCAATGGTTTAACTTATATTATTATTATTATTATTATTATCAGAGGCGTATTTAAGGCCATTGGGCCATGCTCCCCCCCCCCTCCTCACTGATGCCGATTTTTTGTAACACCCAAAATCCATAAATATTTTAACACAAATTTTTACTTCAAAGGTAGCACATGTGGCACCAGATGGCATGTAGGGACACCTATTTTTTGTGTCCCCCTCCCCTTAGACCCCTCCCCAGGACGGCGTCTTTATATAGTGACAAAGGAAGGATCCCCACTGCTGTAAACAAAACGCAGGAGCGCATAAAGAGGCGCACTTTACGCAGACTTGACTGAGATTGCATTTCAACATCATCTGTGGTGTCCTCAATCAATTTCTGGCGACACAACTGATTTCTACTGCAAAATTTCAGCCCGCTTCGCGAGCATTCGTCACTGGACAACTTCATATCTTATAACTATTACTGGGGCATTACATTATTCTGACCAAAACCCTTGTCCAAAATAGTACATCTCCGACCTCTTCAGAGACCCTGCATCAATAGAGAATCTAAGAGTAATCTAACATCATGAGTAGCATATACGGTAACATTCGTAGGCTGTATTTGTCGTTACACTTTTTTCTATAACGAGTGCAAAACCAAAGCCAAAATGTCACTAAATAGTGGCAAGCACGTCTAAGCACGTGATTAATTGAAAGATTTACCAAAGATACCACCATTTTGCATCGAAACCACCTTACCTAAACAGGAATTTTTCACCGGGAATAGTTGTTACCCCGCCACTCAGACAACACAAATTTCTTTTACAGTCAACAAAAAAAAAAAAAAAAAAAGACTTTACTTAATTATGAGTTTTCCAATATATAATCACAAGGTGACAAAAGGAGGATTTTCTCCGTGTTCAAACTACCACCGACGCCAATATGCACAATGTACACCGACTTTCTGGGCTTATCTGGGGTGGGCTTGAGGCATCATCTTCTGTAGTTACACAATCACCAACCTCTGCCGGCGCCACTGTGTTTTTACGGTATTATAACAACAATACTACGAAGCTAGGTTACGTCTTCTTGCTTGCATATTCAAGTGTAATAACATCTTTATTTTGTAAAGACAATTGTTTCCTGTGTTTAGTGTTCTTCTTTTTTTGTTCTGAGCATTGTCAGCAACAACGAAACGTTACTATACATTTCCTTTTAACAATTTGACAACTGATAGTTGTGTAGCTGACAAGTGTTGACCTCTTTAATTTATGAAACAAATGCGTAACTATTCATTCATTAATTTGTGCGTTCTCTCCAAGCTGACGGAACTGAAGAAATGAGATGGAAAAAAGTTGGACATCTGGTCCGTCTATATGTAGCCTATAGCGTAAGCGATTATCGCTAAAATGAAGAGCAAAAGTAGATCCTTAAGATTTGCAAAATATTTCACCAAATTGCGTCTAAGGACCTCAAATATTCAAAAATTTTCCAAAGGGGAGGGGGACACCCCTCCCTTTAACCCCTCCCATAGGCGTAGGAAAAGGGGCAGAGGGAGCTACCGCCCCCACTCTCAATGGTGGGCGGGGCGAAAGCCTTGTTTCGCCCCTCCCCACTTTGGATGACACGCTGCCAAAATATGGCATTGAATAGGATGAAATTACTGCAAAGTTTGTCAAACATTGCACCATTTTGCATCGAGGGCACTTGAAATAGTCAAAAAAAATTTCCAAAGGGACGAAATTACTTCAAAGTTTGTCAAAACTTGCACCATTTTGCATCTAGGGCAATGTAAATAGCCAAAAATTTCCCAAAGGGGAGGGGGACACTGGTCACTAACATTCACTTCCGCCCCCCACTTTCAAACAGCTTACTACACTTATGCCTCCCCAGGACGGCGGTCCAAAACAACCTTCACCCATCCCCATCCAGCCGAAAAAACAGCTTCCCACGCGTTTGAAAAAAAACACTAAAAAAACTAAAAAATAATCAAAATATTTCAAAAGATAAAAAATATGCTACTCTTAAAAATGTAATTTATAGTATATGAAATGTTCTCACTTGTAAAATTTCTAAAACGTGAGATATTTGGAGTGTTTAAATGCAACATATAAAACACCTAGAAAGTGCCATTTCCTGCAGTCTGGGTTCATTTTTGTCAAAACTCATGATGGCACTCCGCTTAGATAGTGTCGGGGCATGTTCCCCTCCCCATAAATACAGTCCTGGATACGCCCTTGCGGTGGGCTATCGTGACATGTACCTTTGTTTTATTGTTAGCTGACGATCAGTTCATCGTACACGGCGCGGGATCTTTCAACTCTCTGATTGGACGATAATATCCGTGCCCCCAAGATTTTCTGGCACCTTATTGATACGGAGTCCGTGCCAATAACGACTTCGATATTTGTTTGAGGAAAAACGGGCCAAGGAAAAATCAGAGGGGACTCATCCCGCCTCATGATCCCGTAGTGCCGCCACTGTTTACGCGCCGAGAATTTTTACTTATTAACACCTTAATACTGTTGAAAATAGGTCACACGTTTTACTAATGAATAAAGAAAAAGTAAAAATATGATAACCATTACTAATTTTCAACACCTTTCAAGATATTTGTTTATATGCCGATACACTAATCCTAAAATATGTGGGGGCCAAAAGGTATCTAGCTCCCTCGGTCAAATTAGTGGGGTGCCACCTTGACTCCAATTTCTTAGCCTTTATGAAGGGTGCATACTTTATCATTTTGACTCTTTCATTTTATCTGAATTGATCCAGCGTTTTACCTTGTAGCTTTCACCCCCCCCCTTCACCCCCCTTCTCCCCGCCTTTTAAGCCCATGTAGTAGCAGATATTTTTAATTGTTTATGGTTTGTTTGCAGGATATGATTGACTACCTAGAAATTAATTAAAAGGGCCTCTTTCAGCTATGTGGAACACCACTAAAACACCGGAAGCTCACCACAGTCTTCCCTTACTATCCGAAGCGGACCATGGATATTGCCTGGGGTTTAACCGAACCCCACCCAAGCCCCCTGGATATGGAATTGAGCAGTACCGGTACAACTGGTCATGGATATCTGGGTGTGTGTTTTGTTGTCAGAGTGTGTTGTGTTGTTATAAATTCATTATTTGGTGCTGCTAGCATTTAGTTCTGGGCTTCTAACTAGGCTAGTTGTTGCCCTAGTAACAGTAGACAGTCAATCTAGTATCACCAGATTGTTCTTGTTGCTAGGGCTTTGCGCATATTGACCGGTGTGTGTGGAATAACAGGCCAATGTTTAACCAATCAGAATGGAGGATTCTCAATAACTCATAGCTAGAGGTGGCTAGATGAGAGAGTGCACTGATTACTCAGTAAAAGATGCTCCAGTCAGATTACATAACGAGGTGCATATCATAAACACGCCACGTGGTTACTTATTATTTTGCAGTTTTAACGAAATAAGCAAGGCTTTGTTTTGGGATGTTGTTCTCCATACAAATCCCATCAAAACTTAAGGGTATGTATGTATATATATATATATACATATATTTATCCTCAAGTTTTTTCCATCGACTCGTGTACTTTTCCAAGCTTTCCCTTCTTTTTTTCTTTGGTGTTGGTGATGGGGCTAGTAGACCCTCTGAGCCCCCTACCCCCGCCCATGATTCTCTTTTATTATGAGAGTAACTTGTGATGGCCGAGTGGCAATGTCCAGTTGTATGAAAATTTAGATAACCATTCCAATTCGACTGATGTCACACCATCATTGGAAAGACAAAACCAGTGGCGGTATTTTCAAAATGCAGGATATGTTAGAAAGTCTACAGGGAACTTACCGTTAGGTCTTTGTTTTGAAGAATAATTTGTAAACCAAGAGAAAAACTCAGTATGAATGTGGGTCTATTTACTTTACAAGCTCTTACTGCGTTACACATTGGGAAGCAAATTTGATCTGACGGGGAGGGGGGATACAGCGGTGAAAATGTTTTAACCCAAAACTGTTTGAATCTTATCTCACGTCATATGACGTTCATTTATGAACTCGGTGCAACATATTTTGTCACATTCTACGTCATGAATGATAATGGAATAAATCTTTTACCTTGATAAAATCTTTCGCCATTTTTTTTTTAAACCGTCCGGATTTTTAGCGTGCGCAGCAATCATTTTAGAAGTCACGTGTGAACAGCTATACCGGTGTGTCGCTACCGTTGTCGGTAAATGTGAACGTACGTTAATTAGTTAACAATATGTGCAGAAGGGTTGGGCGATATACGATTTATATCCATATATCGTCACCAGAAGTCCATATCGCGATATGCGATATGAAATTCTCCTTACCACGATATGACGATATAAAAAATTAATTGTTTGATCGATAGATCAAAGGGGTAGCTTCGACTTTTGGGGACTGAAATTTCGATAATTTAAATTTAGAAGATGAAACTGTTAATAATTTCAGTATTCTTTCATCGATTTCTTTCTTATTTAGAAAATTAGATGTTAATTTTTTTAGGCATATTTCAGGCACATTTAGCCTTGTCTACAACAGGTTAATCTGTTTTGGCGATATATCGATACACAGCGAAAAATTTGGCGATATTATCTCGATACATCGATATGGATTTTTTTCATATCGCTCAACCCTAATGTGTAGATCAGTAAGATATTCATAAAAATTAATCAGTAGATGGTTGTAGAGGCTGAGAGGTAAAGCATACGGATTTTCAATATAAATGAGGGTTAACTGTTTGGAAAAGGCTAGGAAACGAAAAATAAAGGAAGCTGCGAGGGAGTTGCTCAGACGCGGAGGATTGCTAATATTAAACCTTTGGTGATAATTTCAAACGTCTGGGGTGAGGTAATTGATGATCGAGCTTGACATTAAACTTACCGACACAAAACATTAGAAACATTTGCGTTGAAGTATTCCCCACAAGCAGAGTACCACTGATATAAATGTTTAATTTCAACTCGACCGCTTCTGTCATCTCCCCCGGCCAGTCGCACTTCCAATTGTTCACCAATAGGGACTGCGAAGACAAAGCATTGCTGGGTATGAATCGTTTAGTAAAGTTAGTAAATTTAAATTTTCATGTGTGAGGTGACGGCCAAACATGAGTAGGCCAAGACCCGTGATCATATTCTAACGACGAACGCCATAGCAGAAAGATTAAACATGAAGTTCTGTATGATTAACTAGCTGTGTACTTAATACTTTATAGCGTAAAATATTAAGATCTTAAATAATAGGATCTCAGCATCTTAAAGGTTGTGTGACATGAAAATGATATAGTTGGATATTTGATGTAAAAAGCATTAAATATCCAGAAAATAGCCGCAATTCCCATTGAAATCCACCAAATATTGACCATTTTACAGGGTAATATCTATTTCAAACTTGTATCATGAATAAACATGAGCTAAATATGCAAATACGTGACATCGAAAGATGGAAAAACCATGTATGGCTCATATTAGCCTTTGTTTTTTCAGCCTTAATTTCAAGGACACTGGTAGCATTGTTATCACCTGACGGGTTTATTATGAAAGACAAAATTCTTTCCTTCAGGAACATTGATATCACTCAACATACTGTAATCTATCTGATCAGTATTTGGAGGGTTAACAAAAGAAATCTTAACACTGTGCAACACTCCACATCATTATTTTTGCATAGGCAATAAGTTTCTTCAGAAACCACAGAAATTTGAAGACGTATATTTTGTAAACGGTAAAAGATATTGAAATAATTCCAATGGATAATTCATTGGAGGACTTAATTTTTTAACTGACATGTTAAAATAAGTCTTTTTGGTGGCATGTCACACGACCTTTAAAGGAGCTTATTGAGTTGGTTCATGAATTTCATGATTTTTTCTTTGTCAAACTTGTTGAATTTTACTCACATCTTGATATTAAATGATCAAGCTAAGTGATTCATATAACTGAAGAGGTAATGATATGGTAATTTAAAATGATTAAAATCATTTACTGTTAATTCGTGACCAGACACTTTTTGCCATTAGGTATTAATCATATGCAATCCCTGGTCAAATGCAACCAATGAGTGAAGCTTTTCCAACTTAATTACAGGCTCTCAAGTCCTTTTGCGAACAACTTGTGATCAAGGCTTCAGTTGAAAACAGATGTATTTTCCAGAGAGGCTGGTCTATCAGTGGCTAGGACGAGCATCGCAAACTATAAGCTCTTGAGCCGATAAAAACTACAATTTTACATGTTTTCGGTTACTGTAGGAAGTGATAAACGGCTAATTAGGCTTATTAGTATTGTCATGCAATAATTTCTTTTAAACTCATCACAAAATATTCAATATCAACTCAATGAGCTCCTTTAAACAGCATATCATACGATCTCGCAATTTTGGATGGCTATATAGACTTCATGTGAGCAATATCTTAGGTTCAAAATGTTCAAAAATAGCAAGTATTAATACTTTTGTAAGACATTCTTTTGCCTGTTTGTTTTCCAAACGACTGAACTGTCATCAGCACTTCCGCCCCGATATTTTGGCCTCCGTGAGGAGTCACAGCGCCGTTTAAGTTTGGAATCTATGCAATATCTTTGTTCTGTGACGCCATATTCATAAGGTCTATTGGCGGAAATGGAGGTAACCGAGACTAGAAGCTCCGGATTCACTGAGAGTTAGAATCAGCGAGATACGCTCTGTGACGTCAAGGGGTCAGTCAAAAGACCAAAAAAATTTAAGAAAGCAAATTTCTCCAGCAGGGTTGTTGTTATGAACTATCGCACTAACTACTCGTGTTTGAACAGGGTTCCTCAACTATCATGTTTGAGATGGGAATCTACATGGCATACATACATTATAAATAGCAGTCAGTACTCAATTTCAAGTTTAAATATAGTTGCCCTGGAAACTGAATGTAGTGGAGAAAAGAGCATTGTTTACTGTTCTACACACCAGTGGCGCCGGCCCGGGGCATGAGGGCAAATGCCCCCAATCGAAAATTCTGAAAATTTTGAAATGATCCAAAAAGGCTATTAAGCTATAGATTTCTGAAGGGGTAGATGAAGTGTGATTTTGAACGAGTGATGGGTCTATTGTAAACATTTTCTATCACAAAGGTTTCTCAAACTATAAGAATTTTCGCAAAATCTTTCGCAAACTATCAAAATCTTCGCGTACTCTGCGCGCTTCAAACCTTTCCACAATATTGTTCTTATTATCAATATTTTCTAATTGCAACTCCCAGAGAAGCACAGCAGCAAAAGTCGAAAGCTATTTACGAATTACCAGGTTAAAGGCTGGCTTTTTGAGCGGCACGTATGTGTGTTTGGCAATGGAAAGTGTCTCGATGTAGATTCTGAATGCAGGTTTTACAATGGAATCTTATTCCATGAAAAATTTCGGCGTGCTTCGCGCGCATGTGTCACTGTTTGCACTCCATCTCATGACCATTATGAAGGTAATAATACATGGTACCAGTGCTATTCTGATCACAACAACTTAAAAAAAAATCATCTCCAAACATCTGTACGTGCCTTGCATCAATATGGGATCTTTCAATCTAATTTGTAGCATGATGTGAAAGGTTGGAACTTGAAAGTACTTATTTGCCATAGATACATTTTTCAAAAATATTACCGAGCGCTTCGCGGGCAGCAATTATCTGTATAGATGGAGACTGTTAATACACTTACGACGAAAAAGCATTCTGAAACGCCCTTGTTAGTCCTTCACCCCTTTTGCTTTACCTATATATCAGGGAGGTCTAGTATCACCTTTCTTCACCTCTCCTTCCGACGTATTCCCCATCGCTGGAACCTATTCATTTGGATTTTTGTTCAAAGTTAGTGAAAATACGATAGTTTTAAGGTGCTCGGCATCAAACTCTATACTATCATTTGGATGTCAGGTAAAAAGCATTCATTGGCGTATTTAGGGGGCATTGGGCCACGCCACCTCACTGATGCCGATTTACTTTTTAAGTACCTAAAATACGTAAGAATTTTTAGCAGAAAATTTCACCTTAAAGGTAGCATAAGTGACACCAGATTGCATGTAAGGACACTTAATTTTTCAAAAATTTTCAAATGGAAACCCCTGCCCTTAAACCTCTCCCCCGGGCAGGTGATCACACAACATACTGCATGACTACCGTACCGTCAGAAAAATCCCGGCCAGTCTACTGTAAACATTATGCCATTGTCCCCATTTTATGTAATTGATCCAGAGCTTTCGGGATCTTATACAGGTACCTGCCAGCCTTAGGTGCCCTTTTATAATGCACAATGAAGCAAATGAAAAGTTTCGTAATAATCAAAGTGCGTTCCTGAAAAAAATTGTTGCTACATTCGCGTATGTACGTGTGTGAACGTAACAAAAGACCTTATGCCAAATAAGGAGAGGGCGCTTCAAAACTGCATTCCGGGAAGGATTATTTCATGGGCAGACGACCAAATTAGATCTTCACCATGGAGAAGACTGATCGTCACAATTCTCAAGGTTGCGGATTGAACTTATCCTTCCCGTGGTGCTTCACGATCTGCTATTTAGCAGGTCTATAGCTATGGACAATTGAACAGCAATGCGTGCTAGCATACAATAGTGTGAACGTCAGTATATAAGCGTAGGAAGCAATATGAAAGTGGGGGGGGGGGGCGGAACAATTTTGGGACTGTGCACCTCGCCCTACCCCCTAGACCAAAACATACATTTTTAATGGGAAATTTTTCGCCTTTTTCTACCTGAAAAAGCAATTTAAAAAAATAAATAAAATGAACAAAAATAAAAGGAACATTTGTATGCCATAACTCATGTTAAAAAATGAAACTGCACAATAAATAAAATAGAAATCTTTGTTTTTGCCAACCATTGTACACCCAACAATTGCAGTACATCTATGCCCTCTGGAAAGGAATATTGATAACATCTGGACGCCGGTATGCTTGTTTATTACAGGCGGTAGGCCTATATATATTCTAGCATGCCATCCAAAGTGGAGGGGGGGGGACGAAAGAGGGCTTCCGCCCCACCATCGAGAGTGGGGGCAGTCGCCCCTCTGCCCCCTTTTCCTACGCCTATGCAGTAACACTAGATTTAGTAGCTTAATAGAAGGTTTAAAAACAAAATAAGAGCGTCTGCGTAAATCAAAATTTCTGATCTCTACACTATAAGTACAAGTGCTCTTAGAATGAAGGACCTTAAACATATAAATGACCGGTAGAGATCAATAACTGGGAGTGCATGTGAATTTGAGAAAGATTGAGAGCAGTCAAAATTTTTGAAGGTGCGGTAGCCCAACTTTGCAAATGGCGAATATTGCTGACCTAGTATGGGAAGCCCAAAGCGTCCCAAATACTATGTCAGCGGACTGTGGACTAAGTTTTTTCGGTATCATGTCTTTAGTATTTTAAATTGAGACTTATATCCTTTGAAACCTTTAAAAGTGTACATTAGTGTTCAAAATCTCTTGGGGTGAAGATGCCGAAAGTTTTTTTTTTTAATCTTTACAGGTTTGTATTTTTTTCATTATATCCTAAGAAACCATCATAGTATGAGAGTGGGTGAACATTTCTAGGCGTAAGAAAAAAGGTACACCGATACACAAGAAATACCTAGCTAACATTATGAGGGTACAAATGGTAAAAATATGACTACTTTCTTACCTTCAGAAGGAACACATGTTGATCCAACGTGTGCAAAGAACAGTGGACATTCGAGAATACGGCAAACCCCCAAGAACGGATCATAAATCTCGTCTTCTTCACAATTTGATCCAGCGTTTCTCGCAAATATGTCTAAATCTGTGTACTTGAAATTAAGAGACACAGACGAGTCTGGTATCAATCGAAGAGGAGCAAAAATACTACAGGGTAAGTCACCAAAAGAAAGACACCTATAGTTCCTCGTGAGGCAGTACCCAGCCTCAAAAGGGGGCGCTAGACGTCTTGAATAGCCCATACAATTACGACAATCAGGACTCTGAAATGTTGGTCTTTGGAAATGGTCTTCGTAAAGAATGGGGGCGTAGTAAAGGCCGCAATTACGTTCGTATGTTGAGTTCACATAGCTTTCATCGCACGTGTTTTGTGTATTACGTGAACATGTTCGAGGCTTCATGCTGGAAGGCGATCGAGGCAGGTAAAATCGTCCACTTGGAACGTATTTTTCAAAAATGGGATCATACTCTAAGTTCGATTGGCCTTCTATGTAGTACAACACGATATCCCAAGGTGTTATTTCGTCAAGGCTCACCCCGCTACAAATAGAGCAAAAGACATTTTTGAAGAGGACCCCATCACTAGTGAATACCGGTAAACTGGAGAAAATGTCCGTTATATTGTAAGGATCCTCACAGAGTCGAATGGTCTCGGCACCACTTAAAGGGTCCATGCATGAGTCGATAACAAGCACCTCTTCCACGAAATCGCTTTCCCCAGTCTGAACGCAAGAGTAATTCTGGGGAGGGAAAAAGTATTCGGGGAAGGGAAAGGTGTGAGGCCATTCGGAGGTTGAGTCTTCGCAAAGGGACTTGTAGTCAACACAGCAGTCTTTGAAGAGGTGGCAATGTCTGTCGCATTGACATCCGCCCTGTTTTTGCCAATCCCCACATCTGCCTGTGCAAGTGTGTTCACTGCCACATAGTGTAGTCTCTACTCCTGAAATGTTTACATCTGATGGAATAAAAAAGAAGATGCGTTGAAGAGTATCTGAGGTCTGACATTAATTATCTTTATCAGACTTCGTAAATCTTTGGAAAATTGTCACCGCCCTTAAACCTCTCTCCCGGTCACAGATCTACAAGTAGGCAGATCCAGGATGTTCATCTTAGAAACTCTCCGACAAATCAATAGGGTGCATTTGCCTCTCTTTGTTTTTCCTATAAAAGGCTTTACAGCTTTTATTTGCAAAGAATATTATTTATCAGTGTTGAATTGTTCTAGAGTGGTTCACCCTTTCACAAATCAAAGAAGCAACATGGAGACTAACGGAGGGGGAATCAAAATTTATTTCTGGTATGTCAAACGATGATCCATATGTTTGTAATGAGCACGTATTCTTCTACGCATAGAACGTGCATGCATACTAGGAATTTAAGTATGCGTAAACCCAGGCCTGTAACCAGACTTGGAGAGCAGGGGGCCAAACCAAGCTCAGGGGGCGATAAGTTTTGTTTAATACAGAAGCATAAATCTTCACAGAATATCTCACCAAGTCATTGAACTGTACAAACAGCTAGGGTCAGTGGTGGCAGGAGGGGGAATGCAGTATGTTGTATGATCGCCGGCCTGGGCAGGGGTCTAAGGGGGAGGGGATGTTCCCCTCCCCTTTAACAATTTTAGAAAAATTAGGTGTCCTTACATGCAATTTGGTGCCGCATATGCTACCTTTTGAAGTAAAATTTGTGATACAAAATTAACGTATTTTTAGGAACTAAAAAATAATAATAATAAAAAAAAATGGTATTCATGAAGGGGTGGCACGGCCTAATGCTCCCCCCCCCCGTGTACGCCACTGGCAAGGATATAAACTAAAAAAGCTATTAATGACATTATCTAAGTTTGGGGGAGTAAGTCAGTGGTATAACTTTCACGATTTTCAGATTATTAGATCGCCACTAAAGCTATTGCAAGTAGAGTTAAAAAGGTAATTAATATTTTAATTGGTGCTCATCAGACTGGTTTTCTTAGCAACCGTTTTATTGGAGAGAATATAAGATTTGTATTAGATTTAATTGAGCATACATGTGTTAAAAATCCCCCCGGGTTCCTTTTCTTCGTGGACTTTGAAAAGGCCTTTGATAGTGTAGATTGGAATTTTATAAACATGACACTTGATTTCTTTCATTTTGGTAATGATTTGAAGGCATGGGTTTCTACCTTTTACAACAATATCTCAGCATGTGTTTGCAACAATGGGCATTCCACCGGTTTCTTTTCTATTCGGAGAGGGGTTAGGCAGGGTTGCCTGCTCAGACCATATTTATTTATACTCTGTGCTGAGCTATTGGCCAAAGCGGTTATTAGTAATGATCGTTTTAGGGGTATGACACCCCTATTCTTGATAACAAGTATAAGTTATTAGGCTATGCCGACGACACAACGTTTATCCTGGATGGAAGTGAACGCACGTTTACTTTAATGATTGCTATACTTGAGGACTTTAAAAATGCATCTGGCCTTCATATAAATCCTATCTTTTCCCGTTGGGCCACTACGTTAAGAACCAACCGGTTCACCTCTCAGACTTCAATTTCGTTTTAAGTTTTGGTCCAATTAAGTACCTGGGAATCTTCTTTACTCATAATGGAAATGATTTTTTTAGACTCAACTTCCTTCAAAAGCTTTCTAGACTTAAAAACCAACTTCGAATCTGGTCCAATCGGGACCTTACCCCTATTGGAAGGAGTGTCATTGTTAAGTCTTTTGCTTTGTCCCAACTAGTTTTTCTGTTTCAAGTCCTCCCTGCTGCCCTGATCCCCCTGCTAGTTTTATCCCAGAAGTTGAAAGTTGTATCTTTGATTTTATTTAGGGAGGGAACCCGGATAAAATTAAACGTAAAACTATGTATAACCCAATTTACCAAAAAGGACTAAAAATAACTGACATCCGTAGTTTTATTTCGGCCTTGAAAATCATTTGGATTAAAAGGTACGGTGAGGAAACAAATGGGGTTTGTGGAAGGTGTTTTTTGGTCTGTATCTTGACAAATATGGGGTAGCTTTCTGAAAATACAAAATTGGTTAAAGACTTAATTGTAACTTCCATACGAAGGACGTCTGCTCTATTAAGAATGAGTTTACTAGGAATATTTGCAGTGCTTGGGCAAACTGTAACTTAAAAGAGCCAAATGAAAACTTTGGCACCCAGATTTTATGGAATAATCCGTCTATTAAAATCAATGGTGAGATTACCTTTGACAAAAAGTTACACCAAGTAGGTGTTAACACTGTGAGAGACCTTTTTGCAGATGACGGCTCCCAACACTTCTTTTAATCCTTTTGCAACGAGTATGGTGTTACTCGTTACCCTTTTACTCATTATTACGGTATTCTATCTGCTATCCCAAGCAGCGGGAAAACAAATATTGCGCAAATATGTGAGTACTAGCCTTCTCAAGATATTTTCTGGTAGGAACACTTCACAGTTTGTTTATCTTAGTTTAATCAACAAAATTAGGCTACTTATCCACCAGCTGCCATAGTGAGGTGGAATTTAAGTGTTAATGTATTAGATAAATGGGAGATTATCTTCAAAATTCCTTTTACTACACTCTCTGACAGTAAAGTTATATCCTTTCGTTTTCGTTTCCTTCATCGTATTTTGGGGACGAATCACATTCTAAGTTTAATGCATAAAAAAGATGATCCATCTTGTGCATTTTGTAAATCTGAGTCTGAGACGCTTGAGCATCTTTCTTGGGAGTGTCCCTTCACCTCTACATTTCTTTTAGATACTGAACAATCTCTTTTTGGAAAACAGGTTATCCTTACTAAAGAAGATTTCTTTTTCGGCTACAAATTTCTTTTAAACCACCCTATGAATTATTTTATATTACATTGTAAGCACTACGTTTACAGTTGCAAATTAAATAATACAACTCCTAATCACATTATATTCTTTTATAAATTGAAGTTCCTGCCTAAGGTCGAAAGGTACATTTGTTCTAAAGCTGGAGTAAGCTCGTCTTGCCGTAATAAGTGTGATCAAATTGTTATTGTTTTGCATGTAATAGAGACCTTTTCGATTAGATTGTACTCCTTATATGTATAGCAACTGTAGCTTTTGTGAATGCTAGAAGACATGAACATATGTAAGTCTGCGACTGTAATACGTTGAATTTATTTGAGATTTTCGTTAAACAATTAAGATGGGTACAAAAAAAAGATATTTGGCCAGTAGTCGCGAAAAGAAAAACAGCCAGTAATATTCTCATTCAAGAGTTGCAAGAAAGTACCTTCTATGAGATGTAGCCTAAGCATCATACGATTGATGTTTCATATGTAACCAACTGCAATTTGTCAGGGGACAAGTCAGTCTCTTCTATTTCAATTAAAATTACAGTGGTTTCACAAGACCCTTGAGCCTTCACTTGTCGGAACAGTAAGCTTAACCTAACGAAAACAAAAGGTAAGGTGACAGCTTCAAATTCAGATTTCAAATTTCAAATTCAAATTTCGTTCATGCAGCATATAGATTGTGTGTGTAAAAGGACGTTACCGCACGTTTACGTATTCTTATATAAAAAGTGTGTGCAAACGTTAAGGGGAATCCGTTTTTTCGCCCTATTTTTTCGCCCTATGGTCGACATTTCAACAACTTCTTTCGCCCTAAGGTGGGAATTAGAGATATATATATATATATATATATATACGCACTGTGTATGTACGTGTTGTGTGAAACATAACTGAGGATGCATGAAACTCGTAACGTTACGAGAACTCCTCAAGCGTTGACAGTGCTGGCCTGTGCGGCCACATCACATCCCACTGTTCTGATTCACTACGCCATAACCAGTGGGGATTAGGAACCTAAGGGCAACTTCTGTCATTTTATGTGCTGAGGAAAATATAAAAATCTGAAAGTGTGTTATTGCCACGGACTTAAATACATGGACATAGGATCACGTGACCAATACGGTCGCCACCGTTTGAAAAATTTAGGCGTACCAAGATGGCCGCCGGGATACCTACAATTTATCCAATTTGACGATGAATCTGCAACATTTCGGACAAAATATAAACATGAATGGAAGAGCAGTGTCTCAATCCTTCATTCAATTTGTTCAATTTGACCTGAGCTTGCATTGTTTCGAAAATATTACAAGTTTCTCACACAATCTGTCGATACTAAGCCACTTGAGCAAGTCCAAACTTTAACACACAAGAGTATAGCAGGCGGCCATATTGGTACCCCTATTCGTATGCGTACGCTGGCGACAACTTACGCATAAGACGTTAGCATCTGTGACCGTACGTTAGTGATAGCCTAGCCTATATCCTCTGTCCATATATACGAAGTCCGTGGCTATTGCACAGGGGCCTGACTATCATTCCTGCAGAGCAGGGGTCCAAGCCAAGGAGCAGAGGGGCCTTGCCCCCCAAATGCCCCCTCCTCTTGGCTATGAGCCTGCGTAAACCAGGGAGTTAATAACAACTCCCTGCGTAAACTATGTGCATGTTTTGATGTTTGTGGTTTTTCTAAGATCCCCGTGTCCAAAAAGCAACAAAAGTACTACACATAAAACAAATGGGATTATCCTCGTTCTCTCCAGGCGTGTATCCAGGATGGAAAATCCCAAAGGAAAAAGAAAAATGGAAAGCAAATAAATCAAAAGTATGAAGCGAAAAAAAAAGAGAAAAGAAAATAAACCAAAAGTTAACGAAATAACGAAAACGAGAGATGGTAAAACGCTTACACTTTCTTGTGCGTTAAAACTTCAACTCCAATGGTTTTTATAATTTTAACCAGTAATATAGCGAAGGGACAAAGAGGCTTTTGCCCGAGGCACAAACATTTATACTCTTCTCATTTGGGGGGGGGGGCTTGGGGGACAGGCTACTTCAGATAGACCAGAGCTCCCATAGTGCTTAGTATATTGCTGGTTTAAAACCAAATTTGGAATATAGTTCGTCATACTTTGAAAGGTCGTCATACTTTGAAAAAAATTAAGAAAATGAATCGTGGCACTTACCGAGGCCACAGCTCATCCATCCGACGCCGGTCCCTTCTAAATCGCAGGGCGAGTCTCTATCCCCACTGCATTCAAAGATGTTTTCTTCCGAAATTCCACAAAACACATCCGTAAAAATAGTATCTACGTCCGCTTGGTTGTCCCAGCCTTTTTCGTCTCTCCAAGTAGTACAGGTCGTGTACCCCAACTGTGAGCAGATTACGCGACAATCACGAATATCCCAATGACGTCCGCCGCACATCAAAGACCAGGTGTCATTTGGGGAACAACGTATTTGTGGAATGCCTTCAGATTGTATAGCTCCCCCAGTTAAGCGAATTTCGACGTCAGTTTTATCTGCAAAACGGATTTGTTATAACTAACTTAGATCACAACCTTTATATAAATATATATGAAATTGTCACCAGACAAATACATAAATCTAAATAAATTGCTTCATCAAGTATTTGAAGAAAGTTCAACGCATTTTTACTTTAGCTACTTGGGGAAGGCATATAGTTGTCTCATTAGGCTATTGCATACCTGACGAAGGGCAGTTGCTCTGTCTAACACGTTGTATTTTCTATACTCGTGATGAATGCTTTCTGTTGTGATTATTTAGGTAGTGTTTTCAAGTTGTATATTTAACAACAACAACAACCACAACAACAACAGCAACAACAGCAACAACAACAACAACAACAACAACAACAACAACAACAACAACAACAACAACAACAACAACAACAACAACAATAATAATAACCAGCGTGGATAGGACATTACGGCGACAATTACATTGACTTGCACACTAAAATTTCAATTTTTTCTAACCCTACCCCTAACCCTACCCTACCCCTACCCCTAACCCTACCCTAACCAAAGTTGGTAGAGATACCTTTTAGACGAGGACGAACAATTTAAGCCCATTTCCAATAGTTTATCTAATGTAGTCTATATTATTGCTTGCAAACGTTGCAAATTATCGTACACTGGCGAAACCAAACGCCGATAAGCCAATCGTATAACTGAACATCTACGGTTTATTCGTCTCCACCTCCCAGGTTTTCCCATTGCCACCCATTTTAACCCCCCCCCTCACCCTGTAACATCAGCGATTTTACGGTCACAAGAGCCCTCCTGTGCAAAGGCAATGACTTTATCCGATTGAAATAGGAAAAGACTAATTTTTCAACTGGGTACTTTAAGCCCCAATGGTCTCAACGTAGAGTTTGCTGTTTGATGTAATAACTGAATATCTTATCTCTAACTAACTAACTTATCTCCTATGACGCATTGTTACGTAATTATATCATCATTTAATTACTCATGACATAATTGTGCACTCTGTGTTGACTTTGCCTGTCCTCGGCATTTCTATAAGGTCGTAACATTATGACGAGTCCTTCGTGTACATCGTTTACTCTTGTGACGTAATTATCATCATTTATTTATTCATGATATTGTGCGCACTGTATTGATTTTGCGTGTACGCGGCATTTCTGTAGGCTCGTAACATTATGACGAGTCTTTGCATGTGCGTCTCTTTATGAAATCTGCTTTGTACGAACTTGTTTTCATTTTAGCTAGTATCGTTGTAATTTCATATTAGTCGTCTTTGTAAAAGGGTTGAATACAATACAATAACAATTGTAAACATAGCATGAGTATCATTTGTCTACTCTTTTTGTTACTATTTCCATGCTACACAGAACTCTGTACCAAACTATATATAAATCCAAATAATAAGTGAACGCTATGACATTTTGAAAATACAAGCTTGTTTCGTATGGGTACGTTTGTAGCCACACTCTTCAGTCTTATACTGTGATATCCTAACCGTTATACAACAACGATATGAAAATATGAAAACGCGCCTGGAAGAGCCATGGATGCGTCATCAGCAAACTTCTTTTATGACGCGTTAGGTAGTCTAAAGTGTAACGGCGTCGAAGCCAAACGGTATACGCGCAAGATAGCGGCAGTAAAATAAAATAAAATAAAATAAAAAAAATAAAATAAAATAAAATAAAATAAAATAAAATAAAATAAAATAAAATAAAATAAAATAAAATAAA